>JAOSBK010000004.1:10380735-10398902 GCA_027568895.1 Erythroxylum shatona
GGTCCACTATTATTGTGATCCCTATTGGACTTAAGCCCTTTATATAGTTAGTGTGATTAATGGTGTAGGCCTAACCCGAAGGCCCATGATGGGCAGGCCTTAGGTTAATATTAATGGCTAGGTCCCCACAGCAGTCTCTATATATACATATATATATACTCTTTACGGTTTGTCCCATTGAAAAACTGTAATTAACAAAGGAGAAAGGAGAATTGCTGTGGAAGCCTTAGCCATCACCGAACGCTTGAGCGGTGTCTTCATAATTCATTGATCATGTCTTCAACACGTAAGTATCGATATTCTTTATCATGTATGATAATCTTGATTCTGGTTTTATAACATTAAACACTCAATGTGAATCAGATTATTAATTTTATTTACATAAATATTATGTCTATAATTTTGCATTGTGAATACAATTTTGGATAGAATAATTTAGTGATTAATTATTAGGACTTATCCACAACAACCCTAAATACATAAAATTATATGTTTATGTACTTAATCACCAAAAATATTGAGACATTTAATTGTAGTTCATTATTTTAGTATAATAAATTTTATCCCACATAAATTTTTATTATATTTGAAAGATTAGTTAGGATAAAATATAAAATTATTTTTCTAATTTTCCCATAGGTATTAGGAATTGGAACATAATTTGATAATTTTATCACAAAGTTTAACATAAATCTGTTTGAATTAAAAATTTAGCCCACAGAAAATTTTATGTCATTTAATTTACGTTTTTAAGATATATTTTACATTAGTTTGTTAGCCTTAATTTATTGATAAGTAGCATGTATTTTTAAATTATGCAACTATTCAAACTGTTAGTTTCACCGATACAAGTTGTGAAATTCTTGAATTAGGGGTGAAAAATATAAGATTTAGAAGAAAAGAATTCTTCTTCATTTGGGATGGATGGACATTGATTATGCTATACAAAAGGATTAACCACCTAAGGTAATTGAGGCTAGCACTACAGCTAAAATTGTTTTCTTATGAATGTTTGGAGTGATTTAATCACCTAAGTGTGATGTTCATAAAAAATAAAATTTTTGCTAGCATTTGTAGATCTGTAAAGTAGCATGACAATGTCCATACTCTACTAAAGGCCATTGAAGAGCAATTCAAAACTTCAGATAAATCACTTCTTAGCACCCTGATTATGAATTTTTCATCTACACGGCTCACTGATGTCTGAGGTCTGTAAGAGCACATTATAAAGATGAGGGACATTATGACTCAGTTAAAGAAACTCGAGGTTGAGATTTCTGATTCTTTCCCATGCTTTACATTTTGAACACCCTTCCACTATCATATAGACCCTTTAAAATCTCTTATAATACGCATAAGGATAAGTGGTCAATAAATGAATTAATGACCATGTGTGTTTAAGAGAAAGGGAGATTGTTGATGGAATATGGAGAGAGTTCATAGAATAAATGCCTAGTTGTTCAAGGAAAGAAGAAAAATCAAGCCAAATTAAAGGGAAAAGGTCAAATACTTGCCCAACCTGACATTAAGAAGGAATCTAAGTTCTTCTTATGTAAGAAAAAAGGACAAACGAAGAAGGATTATGTCAAACATAAGGAATAACTTAAAAAGAAAGGTAATCTAATCTCACTAGTTTGCTTTGAATCTAATAGGACTAAAGTTTGTCATGACACATAAATTGTACAATCCATATTACAAATGAGTTGCAAGATTTGTAAAACCCAAGGAAGCTAGTGGGAAGTGAGCAATATATCTTATTTGAAAATAAGATGCATTCATATGTGGAGGTTGTTGGGGATTGCAGTTTAACTTTATGTATTGGTTTTGTTTTAAAATTATAAAAGACATTTATATTCCCAATTCTTTAGGAAATTTATTTCAATTCAAGACTTATACTTTTTGGATATTCCTTTCATTTTTAGATCAATTTTTAAAGTTAAATTATAAATCTGAATTTGTTAGGAATGATACACTATTTGATGGTCTTTTCTATTTTAATTTAAAAGAGAATACCTGTTACAAGGTAGCACGTGTTATACTAAAACAAAATGCTATGTTATGAATGAAAATTCCTTTTATATTGTGAGATTAGGAAATATCTCTATAGAAAGGATTAAAAGATTGGTGAATGACAAAGTACTTAGTATTTTGGATTTTACTGAATTTGAAACTTGTATGGACAACAAATCAAAGAAAGATGTTAATAGAAGTTCATACAAAATAAAGTTCATACATACGGATATTTGTAGTCCAGATATGGACTTGTATAGTCAAAAATACTTTATCTCATTTATAGATGATTACTCATAATATATGTATCCCCATTTACTTCATAATAAGAATGAAGCATTAAATGGTTTCAAAATATTCAAAGCTAAAGTAAAGAAGCAATGTGGTAAGAAAATTATGATTGTGAGGTCTGATAGAGGTGAGAAATATTAAGGTAGATATAATAAAGGTGGGCAAGCATTGGTCCATTTGCGAGGTATCTTTAAGAAAATATAATGTAGTCTAATACACTATGTATGGATCTTCGGACCAAAATGGCATGGTAGAAAGAATAAACCAAACATTATTAAACATGATACAGAGCATGCTAGGTAGCTTTAAACTTCCTAAGTCCTTGTAGACTAAAGTTCTTAAGACGACAGTGTATTTATTAAACTAGGTGCCAACTAAGGATGTTTTAAAGATGCCATTTTTAGTTAACTAAAGGTTGGAAACCAAGTTTGTGACATATATGAGTTTGGGGATGTTTATTTGAAATAAGAATTTATAATATACACGAGAAGAAATTGGATCTAAAGACCATAAGTGGGTATTTCATTGGATATGTCGAAAGATCTAAAGGATATAATTCTATTGTCCATCACATCAGACTATAATTATAGAACTAAGAAATGCAAAAAAAAAAATTAGAATGACTTAATTAGTGGGAGGGATCAATTTCAAGGTATAGTTTATGATAATGATCATTTGGATACTTAGGCTTCCATCTCAAACAATAAGGTGATTGTCATTCCCACCTAGTCGAGGTCAAACATCGAAAATAACTTAACCAAACAAATGGGAGATTTTAGCTTGTATCCTACATCTATGTTATTAGATTAAAAAAAACATTATTTCCTTTTCACTACAAAAGAATACATATTCTTTGTTGCATAATTCCATGATCAATATAAAAAAACTAATGGAAATTGAAATTTGGACCATTATCACTTCTAAGGAATTTAATATTCGTTGCATACTAAGTTTGTACTAGAGTACCATAACAGGACATAATTCAATATGTAAATCTACTAAAATGATCTAAATAGTGAGAAATACATCTTTCAAATTATTTAAGGTGCACTGATCATATAATCTAGACTAATTGATTTCAGGCAGCTTTACATAAGGTAAATTACCTAAGCTAAAATGCCAAAGTTTATAAACATCAAAGGATTCAAAATTATTTGTAATAGTTACAACAAAAGGATGAGAATAATCTTGAACTTGTAACTCTAGACTAGTAAACTGAGAGAGTTTGTTTTTATATTGGTTATTCCAATGATTTTCCAATATGCTACTTCACAGATAAAGGCATAGTATAAGAAGCTTGTAAGATCACATAACAACCTAAAATTCCTATGCGCACTTGTCATCTATTTAGAAAAGTCCATTTTCTAGTTAATTACATAACTAAAGGGTGTACCTAGTATAGTTTTATATAATTGAAGTAGTAGTAGTTCAAGTTTAACTTTTTGTACAATTGAATAGGCCTATTACAACTTCTTTAATTGTGTTGCAAGGTGAGGTACATGAATTTGTTACAACTAATTTTTCTTATGAAATGCTATATAAGAATAAAATAAAGCTCTTACCTTCAAATTATATTATTGAAGTAGTGTAGTGGAAGTTGGAACTACGCTTGGAATTGGGAATTGTTAGGAGAATGGAGAGTGGAGGAGGTGACTGATGAGGAGTGAAGTAGTGGAGCAACATAAGGTTAATACTGGGAACTACGAGATGTTGAGGGGTCTAGTGGAAGAAGGAGGCAACTCTGTCATTCAAGCCAAGAGGGAGGACTAACTCTATAGATTAATTGTAATTAATCTATATCATCGAAAGAAGATTGTCTGAAGTGGAGAATACTTGGAGTAAAATGATATCATTTCATATACTTAATAAACAAAGGTTAGGTTTCAGTTTAGTTCGATTTAAAGTTCAAAATTAAAAAATACAAGTTTGATTAAAGTTTGGTGAAATCAAATCAAATTTGTTTACTTCAGTTAAGCTGGGACTTATATGCCAATCCTAGAGCTATTGCCTATTGGAACAATTAAGCTATGAGGTCATTTGGTTTCACTTTTGTTTTTCTATTGTGATTTTTAGCTTTTGTTTTTAGTTTTTGGTTTCTATTTTTAATTAAAAAACTTATTTGGTTGAGATTTCTATATAAAAGTTGAAAAAAAAAACCTGTTTGGTTGAGATTTGTAATAAAAAACAAAAGCCAAGCTTGGTTTTATCATTTTGTTTCTATCTTTTTAATTATACTCTTATGTTAATTATTTTAAATTAATTAATTATCATTGTGGTTAGAAATAAAATATATGCATATTTTTATAATTAAAGAAATTTGAATATTAATTATGTATAATAAAATTCTATAAATTAGAAAATTACATTAAATCATTTTAATTAATAAAAGATGTTCATCATATTATAATTCTTCAAAACATAATACTACTATCATTTTAAAAAAGAAAAATAAATCAATTAGAAGTAATATAATCATTTCGTAATTGTCTAGCAATTTCATCACGCTTTTAAAACATACTTCAAAGTTGTGCTAGAGTGATATTATATTCCACTTAAGAATTTGAATCTTCATTTTCACTTTCCTTAATTTGACCCTCATTTTCATCATAATTGTCAAATAACACACTACTTTGTCGATACATTATAATATAAAATGCATGTCAAACGAGCAATAACATATAATATTTTGAATTGGATCAATTCTTTTACCTAGTATGATATTTGTTCATCGATCAGAACATGTTTATAAATATGTGTACCATTTATTGCTCTTATGCAATCCTAAAAAAATAAAACTATACTATTAAAATAATTATTAATCATAAGGACATAATTAAAATAGTGATTAAATATATTAATGTACCTAATAATTTGGAAAATTTTGAATTATATTGAATCTCAAAAGGTAGATTGGGAAAGGATGGTGTGAGTAATGACTCTTTTTGCAAGATGATTAATTACATATAAGACTTTGTAAAAATACTTGACAATTGTCTATGTTAAATGTTGAAAACTTTTTACATTGACTCTGATCTCACTATGCCCTATAGTCATTAAGAAAATTGCTACTTGTTCCTCTACAATTAAATGAGTTATGGCCTTTAAGCCTCGTAAACTCTTCAACTCATCATATAAGCTTAACAAGATTATCTTGCTTATTTTTAATTTATCTTAAATTCTTGTAAGATTCCCATTCAAAAGTTTTAATATCTAATCATAACCTAATAGAGCAGAAGTTCTACATAATTTCTTTTTGAAATGAACATATTTGTTCTCTCCCCTAGTTAGAGAAATAATGATTACCTTCATTAGTTCATCATCAGAATCTAATTTGAAATTTGATAAAGAATCTATGTATCTATGATGCCAACATTAAATAATCAATAAAACATTCAGTCAACAGATTTAATCAAATATAAACAAAATATTTATACAAAAATAAATTTAAAATATTCATACAAAACATAGACTTGACATTCAATCAAACATTCATTCAAAACATAAACTTAAAATGTTCAAACTATAGAATAGTGCTTAATATAGAAGTGTGAAAAATAACTAAAATGATATAATCCAATCTAGCTTCCTTACATCTGCCATCTTCACAAAAATATCCCCATAAAGTAAAGAATCATGTAAAGTCTTCACAATTTTTTCATATTGCACACACTTAACAGTCAATTCATTTAAGGAATTTAGACATTCCATCATTATATTACACTCTTGCTTAATTGATGCAGCTCCAGATCTATTCTCTACAATGGATGATGTTTCACTCAATTTTTTCTCAAGTAAATCATTCTTCCTTTTTAATTGTTCACCAATTATAACTAAGACATCTTTTAAAATATTAGAATGTGTCTTCTTAGCATTCTTATTCTTAGGAAATTTCTTTCGCTTAGATAGAGAACTTATAACTTGATCTCTTTTTTCATTATACGAGCAATCTTCATCAATATCAATTATAAGTTACTCTTTTTTACTATTTGATAGAGATTTAGTTTATAGATGTGCATGAAAACTAGTTACAGTAGTATCTCTAAAAAAATGAAAACTCCTTACATCCTTTTTTTAATCTATAAGTCATTTTATGTACCTATAATTATGAAAAGAAAACATGGGAACAAATATTATATAATATGATATCTTAATAAAGCAAAGACATATTTTACCATAAATAAGTTTTCCCAACATTCATCTATAACATTAACTTCACTGATAACTAATTCCTGTTTCTTTGAGTAAGTTCTTGAACTTCTTCAATCTAGACCTTAATCTAGTATACTTATTCTGCAATTGAACATCAATATACTCCTTATTGAATTTTGTGTGAAGATCTGCCTTAATATTTTTCTGACCAGATTTGGAAAAGCTAATAGTCATTCGATTTCTCTTCTTCACTTCTTTAACCATGAATAAGATTAAATACATCTCTATGGTATTATTCCATGCCCCATTTTTTCATCTATTTCCACACAATCACTGAAATTAGTCATATTATTCAAAACTTCGATCACTAAATGTACTTACATATAAGTGTCATCAATCACAACAATTTTTACAAAGTATTAAAAGCTAAACATGGCTCAAAATAATCATGAGACAACGATATTAAATGTTGAATTGCATATAAGTGCATAGAAATGATAAAAAGAGTTGAAGTTAGAAATTAAATGAAAGTCAATCAATCTCTATAACAATAAACAAATCAGATAGTATAATACGTGAATATTTTTTATTTTGCTTCAGATATGGGGATTTTGCTATTCGAATGAAAACTATGATGCAATATGTGTATTAATGGGATTCATTCATGATTAGTATGGTAACTTAATAATTTACTAATATGATAGAAAACAATCGTTTCTATTTGAAGTTAGTGCTTTAGAGGATTGCAAGTTGTGATTGGTGAATTCTTCCTTATCAGTAAAAATTCTTATGCAATCTACAAACATATAATGTACAAATTGCTATGACGAAGAAGTATGTTTGACAAAACTTCATTTTCTGTGTTAACCTAAATGGTTATGAGCTCCATCTATGGTAATTATGAAGCAACATGTGCACACAATTCATAAAAATAAGTACCTAATGATTTTGTTTTTGGTGTGATATGCAAGATGGATTTTTCAGCATTTTACTAGTATTATGCTTGGCTACATTACTACCGAGTTTGAACTATAAGCCCTTGAATGTTCTAGAATTTAAAGCTACTGGTGATGAAAATACTGATGATACAAAAGTATATAGATTACCTTGCTTACATTAACTCATGTCCACTTGTGACAAATCATATTTTCTTAAAACACATTCATTTTTAGGATAGGAACATTTATATTGAAGTTGTGCTCTAGTTATCTATCTCTACTTCTAGGCTTTTAAAGTTGCATGGAAAACAGTTTGCCAAGGTAATAATAGTAACACTCTTGTAACACCTCAAGGAAAAACATTTAGATTAAGCAGGTAAGCAAGCTGATAATCCTTTCCTTGTATGGTTCGAAATACACTATGTAGACTTCGTTTTAGGACTCTCGAAAAGTACTTGAAGCCCTAAACAAATTCTAGTATAAGTTCATATTTGTGTAATTTTTATTCCTATTTGAATGACTTTAATCAACAAAAAATGATATATATAATAATCCACAGAAACCCCTAGGATCTGGTGTATATATACAATAATAATTTCATTCATTGCCTTTAGAACTAGTATATTTACATTATGGAAAGAAAGATGCAAAAGGTTTTTTAGAGGGGAAGAGAAACATAGAGATTTGATTATTAGAGAAATTGTCAAGGGGATAAGAGAGAGCGTTTTGTGCAATAGTAAAGGAAATGATTACAATAAAAACTTTGCATAGGCTTGGAGAATATAACTCTTTAAGTATTCACAGGAAGTTTGTGTTACAATCAGGAGGCAAGGCAATATAAACATGAAAAAAGAAGATTCACAAGGTTATCAACAGAAGATCCTAAGCTTACAATCACATTATATGCTTGGACTGTTAGTATGAGAACATTCAATAGCCTATATCATCTATACCGTATGTAACTCACAACAAGATGTTATTAGGAGACTTCCAAGTATTATCACAATGAGAAGTTAGAAGCAATTGAGCACCTGATGGATTAAGCATAGATGCAGAGGAGCAGTAGAGGGCCTCAAGAATGCCGAAGGTCGAAGTAGGCTTGGAAGTTGGATTACCAATTTATTTTCAATCATGCTACAATAATGACATATTTTTGTGAGATTCTTTAAAAGCTTAAGTGAATTGGTTGTTTTAGGCGATGGAGATAACCAAGTATTAGAAGAGAAGGCAGAGAAGGTGGTAGGTTTTTACATTTCTAATTGCAGAGATTTTTTAAGGCAAGGAATAAGAAGAACCCAAAAGAAATAGCAGCAAATGAAGGAACAAATATGGAAACAAACAAAGAAACATTTGAAATAGGAAAAATCTATGCCTGAATTGGAGAAATCGAAGTATAAAAGACGTTGAAGAAGGTGGAGAAACTGATATGATGTTTTTGTGAACAAAAAACTTGTTTTAAAAACACACAAAAACGTGATTTTTACGTTTTTGTAAAGTTATTGTAGTTTTCTTTTTTAAAATAAATGAAAATGACAACAATACTCAACCAAACACATTGTTATAACTATTTCTTTTTATAAGAAAACAAAAAGAAAAAGAAAAAGAACCAAACATGCCCTAAATATAAGAAGCTAACACAATTTTGTTATAGTAGTAAACCAAAGGTTAAGACTAAAAAGTAAAAGTAAGCAAATTAGCAGTAACTCCGTAGATGCAAGATCGTAACTGAATTTTTGACTTTTGACCACTACATTTGAAATGCATTCTTCTCAGTTGTTGCTAAATAGCTAAGGCTATGTTTGGTTGAGAGTTTATTAATGGAATGAAATATAATGTAATATTATTTCATCGTTTGGGAGGAGTGTTTATAATAAAATGAGATGGAAAATGAGAGTTTCATATTACATCTCATTCCATCCTAAACAGTAAAAATGAAAAACATTCGATTTGGAAGGTTTATGATGGAATGTAAAATAACAAATAACTTTACATTATATTACATTATAAACCCTTCATTTAAATAACATTTCTTTATATTACATTATAAACTCTTCTATCTCTCCCAAACAACAATTTTATAATATTACATCTCTTTACATTCTATTTCATTACATTAAAAACTTCATGTCCAACCAAATATAGCGTAAGGGGCTGTTTAACCCTACTTTTTTTTTTCTGTTGCATATTTTAGTTTATGCTTTTTAAAAATAAAAATAGAAATATGTTTGGTTGATAATATCAATATAGTTATAATTTTATTATTGATGATAATTACACATTAGATAAAATTTAAAGATAAATTATTTTTAATTGATTAAATCTGTTTTAATCTCTTGTATAACATTTATTAATATTTAATCATTAAATCAAAATTTATATGCTTTGAAAATATTTTAAATTTAATTGTATTAAATTATTAAATAATTAATAATATATATTTACTTGATAGCAAATCAAATTATAAAAAAGAAAAAATAATAATAACTATTTTTAGTTTTCAAAAAAATGGAAGAAACCAAAACTAAACAAAAAAACTTAAATAAATAAAATTTAAAAACAAAACGAAAAATCGAAAAAGTAAAAGAAACTAACAGGCGTAAAGGACAAGACACACAAAAGAAAACAAAGTAGTACATGTGACCCACGATAGCCCACCTTCCGTTAGGGCTGACGTTCAAAAGGTTCCTCATGTGGACCCGGCTTTCTATCGGGTCCAAGTCCAACTGACTAAAAGAGTCCCCCGACACGTGAGCTGCAAGCGCTGGTCTTCCTTCCGCATGGGACCCACGCGTTGGATGCGTCAGTTACGTAAAATGTGGGTATGTCGGTAAGATTAACAAATCCCAGAGTTTCACCTCGCGGCTTAAATACGAGTTGTTTGGGTCAAAAGAGGGACGAAATAGAGAGTAAAAAAAGAAAGGAGAATGAAAGAGGACAAGCAGGAAACCCCAAAGACGTTGTCGAAGGTACAGATTTTCGAAATTTGATAAAAAAATTTAATTCCTATGTTTTTGCTTATATATGATTCGATTTTTAATCCCCAGAATCCACGTTTATCGTTTCATTGTCTTGATGTCGGATTAGATTAGTTTATGTGAGCGATAATTATTGGGTTAGTGCATTTTCTGTATGTATGGTCTGTATTGGGTGTGTGCTACTTTGTTGTTTGTCTGATAAAATTAGGAAAGGCGATTCTGGAGATTGGTGAATTAGTCAAACGGTGTTTTACTGTTTTTGCATTGATAATGATTGTTTTCAGTTGGAATAGAAAAGATGGGGTTTAGGTTTTCGGTGATTTGTAGATTGGGTACAGAAGATGATGTCTTGTGGACGAGTTTTACTGACTTTATGGTCTTTTTAGTGGGATTGTTTGTTGAATGAGTAAAAAGTTGTCGAGCTGTCAAACTGTTGGATTATGCCGGTCTCGTTGCATCTTGGTCTTCCCTTTCCCTTTATGGGTAATTTTCTTTTTAGTAAGCTAGTGTTACAGTAACTGATAATATGCATTTGTTATTGTGATGATATGCATTTGTTATTGCCTTAATAAGTTGAATTTTAACTCCAGGATTCAACGCCAGCACTACGTTCCATCGATACTTATGCTGCACAGTGTAACAGCTGCTATAAATGGAGGGTCATAGCAACACAAGAAGAGTATGAAGAAATCAGAAGTAAAATTGTGGAAGAGCCCTTTGTTTGCGACCGGAAACCTGGTATTACATGCGATGATCCTGCTGACATTGAGTATGATGCTACTCGGACTTGGGTCATTGACCGGCCTGGCCTCCCAAAGACACCTGAAGGTTTTAAGAGGAGCCTTGTACTCAGACGAGATTTCTCCAAAATGGATGCTTACTACATTACTCCAACAGGAAAAAAGTTGAGAACTAGGAATGAAATTGCAGCATTTTTAGAGGCCAACCCCAACTACAAAGATGTGCCCGTCTCTCAATTCAGTTTCACTTCTCCAAAGGTTATGGAAGATACTGTTCCTGGGGATGTTGGGAAAAAGGTTGCCACTAGTGGGAATAGCAACAAAAAGATTAAGGCGTCCAAATATTAAGCTGCTCTGTGACTGATGACCGTTGATTGTGTTTTTTTATATTGGTGTAATTAGGACAAGGTTTTTGTTTATTCAATTTCATATTTGCTTTTACTTCTCTCTTAGGAAAGAAAAACATTTTTTACAATTAGGTAAGCCACAGTTAGCATTAAACTGCTTATTAACATTACAGGTTAGGTTATTTAGTTATTCAAATTAAATATTTTGCATTATTTCGTGTATCAAATTGTAATGTAGATCTACAAAAAGGCCTTTAAATTGACATATATCCAATTTAACTATTATGATCTTTTACAGAGCTTATTTGCCATTACTCAAATAATTACTAAGAATCATATATATATATATATATATACGCAGCACAATTCAAAGCTTCTTTTAGCTTGACTAGACAAATTTGATGCCTATCTTGCAGCATCTAACATTCTAACCAATGTTTTGAAACTTGAATCGGTCATCGAACTGAAGGTCTTACTAGTCATCGGTTTAATCGGTTCAACTACCGGTCGAACCGGTGTGACATCATAATTATGCAATAATATATTTAATTATATATAATATTAATAATATTAAAAAAATACAAAAATATACCAAAAAATAAAAAATTTAAATTTAAATTTTATTGAACCAGTGATCGGACTGTTCAATTGATCGGTTCTTACTGGTTCAATTAAGAACTGATTTTTAAGAGTGAATCGGACCGGATAGCCGACCGGTCACCGGTCGAACCGGCCGGTCCGGTCCGATTTTTAAAACAGAGATTCTAACCATTAGAGCCGAATCAGAAAAATACGAACTCATTTAAAAGGTGGGAATAACTTCTAATAAGGGCGAAAAAAACTACACAACTCTAAAGAAATAATACCAGTAAAAGAGAGGAAGTAGATCTTAAAAATAACGGCCAAAACATGTTGCATAATTAGTTTTTCACATTTTAAAAAAGGATCAATTCTATTTATAACTTCAAAGGAGCTCGAGCGGAGCTTCTGCTTGGGAGGGTAAGCTATGAGCCCCTTGGTTCAAACCTTAAAATATCATTCTTCACCTGATCATCTCTAAGCCACAGCTTCCCACGTACAAGCCAAATTTTGCTCTGCGGGTAACATAGTAAAGCTCACTATGCAATGCTCTGTATCTACTCATCATCGCTATCTTCTTCGTACTCAGAAGCAGACTCATCACTTCTTGATCCTATCAAAGTATTCATGTCAAATGATGGCATTTCCATCTCCTCCATGTCAATAGTGTCATACTCCATCCGTTGATTGAACTTTTCATCGGAGCAGTTGAGGAACCATGAAAGAGAGCACTTTAACCCCTTTTCGGCAACTTTCCTATGCCTTGGTTTAATAGTAGACTCCAGACTATAGGTAAAGAATGCTGGGAAAGAAATCAAATCATCCATAGGTCTTCCCATCTCCTTCTGGAAGTAATCAAAACTACGTTTCATAATGTCAAGGTTCAAAGCAAGTAACTGCGGACACTTCACAATCATCACCCTCACTTGTTGCAAGGATAACCCACAATCCTTGAGGAAATCCACGTGCTTCACAATAGGAGTTCTACCAAGGCTGACCACTTGTGGCATCTTCTCAACCATTCTAGCAAAATCCTCCGGACGTATGTCAATAACTGAACAAAGCAAATCTCTCTGATGAGGGAGCTTTTCCTTCAGGTCAATTCCTATAACCTCAGGGTATTGTGCTACAATAGAAGGAAGTAACTCTTTTCTTACTTCGAACTCTAATAAGGATTCAATATTTGATTTCATCCTGTTCTCTACTCCAAAACCTAGAATGTGAGGACTCTTCTCTATCAATCTAGCAATGGCTAGTCTGGGGACACCCAAGCTTTGGAGATACTCAACAAAAGGCTTGATCACCCGGCCTACTCGCATCCCTAAAATCTCTGGATATCTGGTCAAAACCCCTCCAATTTCTCTCCTTGCAACTCCAATACCAACCAAATAAGCCACTGATGTGCTCATTGTTCCTTCAAGCTTGAATCCTAGAACTTCTGGGTATCTCTCGAGCACCCTAGCAATATCAGTTGGCTTGATATCCATCCCCTGAAGGTATTTAACTACAGGGTCAAGGTCTACAACAACACTAGCATGGAGTACCTGCGGATACCTCCTTAAGAAGTCAGTAAAAGTTGCCTTCCTAATCCCCAATCTTCCCAGATAGTCAAGCACGGGAATCATGTTCTTTTTGACACTACAACCGAGAACAAGTGGATAATTATTAATGTCTTCAATAGTCAGTCCTAATTTGTGAAGAAAATTAACCCGTTCCCTCATAATTTCCACTGTCACAGGAAGTTCCAACCCATCCAGCTCATCAGGAACAATACCAAGTCCCCTTAGAAATTCATAAACCTTGGCACGATTCACAATCTTCTCATTCTGCATTTCCCTCAAGCTAGGACGAACATAAATAGACGAAGAATCTACATGCTTCCGGCCAGACTTAACATTGTCTGCCCTAGATGAACCCACAGAACTTGACCCCACTGATCTCTCAGAAACGGAATATGCAAACCTTGTAATCAATCTATTTCTTCTCGTGAAACTATTTTGAATTCTTATAGCTGAGAAAGAATTCAACTGCAACTTAAGATACATAACGACTGGTATTTCTTGATGTACAAGCAAGAAACTGGGTCTTGTAATGCCAGCATGACTTCCAATCTGCATACTGCTTTAGCTTGATCAAAGAATCTGCAAAAATACATTAACAATACGCGTTTGCAAGCAACGAAGCAACTATCTTCTTAGTAAACAGAAAGCAAGTTTATCAAGAAATGAGCTGTACTCATTACAAATTCGCCAATAAGAACACCACACACATTATTGTTAATGGGGAAAGAACGGAAACACTAACCCTCCAGTGAAATTCTGGTCGTTAAATTATTTAAAAACTAGAGCACAACATGAACATCAATGAAATGGTGAATTAAGCTCGCATTTTGGTCTCGGCTTTGATTATAACACAAACAAAGAAGGGAATAATTGGACGTGGCTTCAGGCATCGACTTTTACCTTAGCTTTGAAAGACTGAACCAGTGGGCGAAATCACCGAGACACAAAACCAGTGGCATTCCAGAGAAGAGCTATAATGGGTCAAGCTCACCGTCGCGTGCAGCTATAGATATTGGGAAATTGGGGAATAAAGATAAACCTTTGGTGTATGTTGTTGGTAGGGTTAATCGCCAAAAAAAAAAAAAACCCCGAAAACTGTATTGTAATTTTTAGATTTAACCGTAAAAACTAAAAAGTAACGTTTTAATTTTTAATAAAATCATAAATTTAAATCGGAGTCTTCTCGATTCTGGACCTTTGTTTGTTTATAAGAGCAGCCCAAGCCCTGAAGCTTTCAAAATCCAGAGTGACCGGTTTGTTTACTGGGAACCAGAAGGTCACAGAATCTGGCGGAGAAAAAAATGATGAGGCCTCCTCTAATAATCTTAGCCTATTTGTTAAGATTTCTTGTTCTTCCGGCAATAGCAGCCGGAGCCTCCTCTTGCTCTATTAAGGGTAAGTTCTTGTCGTTATCAAAATTGCTGCTCTTTTTCTTCTATTTCTTTTACCTTTTTCTGTTTTTTCAATTTGATTTTACGGTCGGAAATCTATAAGTTAATTTAGTTTCGTCGGTATAATATAGCTGATTCTGCTACGATTGCTATAAAGTAACGTTCTAGATTGTGAGAGCTATGGAGGTGTCTTGAACTAGCCATGTTGTTACTTGAAAGTGTTGCTGGGAATTTGATATGAACGTTTGTTATGTTTTGACGTATGAGGTTTATATTGAGTTGGTTGCTTAGTCTGATCTAACTTTGGGTGAGAAGATTGCGTTATGCAGGTTTTCCTCTTGTGAAGAATATCAGTGATCTTCCTCAGTATAATTATGGAAGGGATGGCTTGTCCCACATAACTGTTGCTGGCTCTGTCCTCCATGGTCTGAAGGAGGTGTGCGCCCATGTTTATGTTTACTGTGACCTATTCTGATCTTGGTTTATATGAATAAGACAGTTGTGCCACATCTTTGAGTGCCACATTGTTTGCTTGGAACCTTAAAAGGCTTACTATTCGACTGGTAGCTGTAACTGTGAAGAAAATACAGCCCAATAGTCGTTGCAGAACCTTGGAGGAAGACCTATATTAGCACTATGTAAACATCTGTTATAAGTCAGATTTTTGTTATCCTGTGTTGCAAACTGGAATATAGGTGCATTCTATGTCTGTATTGAAATTGGCCACCTGTAGAGCTATATTTTTGAAACATGATTAATCCAATGTAAATTATGACTGGCAAGCGGATGCCTTAATAACATATTTCCTTGGATTGAAGGTGGAAGTGTGGCTCCAAACATTTTCTCCAGGTTCAGGCACACCAATTCATAGGCACTCATGTGAGGAGGTTTTCATTGTGCTGAAAGGAAGTGGTACTCTCCTTCTTGCTTCAAGTTCCCATGAGAAGTACCCTGGAAAGCCACAAGAACACTTCATCTTCCCCAATAGCACATTTCATATACCTGTTAATGATGCTCACCAGGTATGCCTTTCTCATATTATTGCCACAGAACAGGTTATGCAATTTATAGGTGGTTTTGTTATGGAAAAGCAAAGAATATGGAAGGATAAGCCAAATCTTTGTGTGATAAATAATCATTTTCTGGCAAGTAAACTGAATATTTTATTTCGTGTTTTCTTTTTCAGTAATTGTTTCACAAACTTCAGTCTCACAGATTTTGAAATATCTTCATGTCTACATTTCGGTTCTGCATGTCTTTCAGCCAAAATTTTTTATCTGCGTATTGCATATACAATCTGGTGAAGCATGTTTAGTGAACTTGTTGGACTACTAAATTAAGACTGAATGTAATTGTGAAGTACATACAGATATCCAATTCTATAATTTGCAGTTGCAGTTTGATGTTTGCAGAAATGCTAAGGTGTTTAAACTCCAATTGTATAAGTTCTGGGAAAGTGAAGGGTTTCTGGTTGTAAAATGTCCTCTTTTTGTGCTTACGATTTTATTAGTACAGCATTGATATCCTCTTTATTATTCTTTTCTTCTTCAGTTTTATCCCAGTTCACAAATGGAGATTTAACCAGCCATTTAACCATTCTCTGCTAAGTTCTGATTTAACCAATATCTTGTTGTAGGTCTGGAATTCAAACAGACATGAAGATTTGCAATTACTTGCTATAATATCTCGTCCACCAGTGAAAGTGTATGTAATCTCTTTTTGTTGTGCACTAGCCGTACATGGCATCGTTTCATCCATCCATTGATTCTTGCTCTAATCAACAGCATACTGCTCTTCTTATTTCTTTTGTTCTATTTATCCAATGTAGTTGTACGATGCAACTTGGGTCTTCCTTTGTCTTGGTCGAAATATTGGTTCCTCTTGCATAATCATATGCACAAGTGAAATGTTGAAACGTAGAGTTTCTGCTAATATCTGACTAATAGAATAGGGCTAGTATCTATTCTAGATTTAGTTCCACTTTTTTCTTAAAGTATTATATGAACTCCTAGGACTCACGTCAGGTTTAATTATCAAGAGGCAAGATCTTATAATTTATAATTTTGGTTTCTGTTACCAGGTTCATATATGAGGATTGGTATATGCCCCATATTGCTGCAAAGCTCAGGTTTCCCTATTATTGGGATGAACAATGCCTTCAAGTGCCTGAAAAGGATGAACTTTAGTTTGATACATCTCTGTATATTGCCAACAAAGACGAACCATATCGTGGGATCAAATGATACAGGCCGTGGAAGTGTTTTTCTTTTTCTTTTCTTTTTTTCAGAAACAGGAAGGAAAGACACATAGGATTTTCAGTTTTACAGCAGTTTTAGACTATGAATGAAGCCTTCCTATAGTATCATAGTTCTAAATGATTCAAACTTCAGCTCTACATCATTCTGATTTGGCCTTGGTTCTTCTACATCATCTGTAAAGCGGTGTTCCAAGTTTGATTTGATTAAATCAAATACATGATTTTGACTTGTTTGACTAATTGAGGACTACCGATATCAGATGATGGTAATTTGTTTGACTAAAAATGTGAGGTCCTTCTGGATTCATAATTAGTATTTATATATTTTTCCCTGGCCATTATACTATTATATGTAAAACCCTGCATAACTATTTTGTAATCTTTGGTTTTCAATACAAAAGAGAACTTAAGAATAGTCAATCCATTTAGGTCTCGTTTGGTTGGCACGGATTGTTACCGAAGAAAGTAATATTTTTCCTAAAATTTAAATTATTACGTTTGGTTCATTTTTTTGAGTAGTTAGAAAAGTAAAATTTTTCCTAATTTGGGAAAAGTAGTGGCACTTTTCTTAGATTCTAAATCTCAACACCTCCCTTGGTATTTAGATTACTTTCCTCAGGAATTTAATATAAAAATACACTAAATAATTTAACCCTTCCTTCTCTCTCAATTATGTGACTTTAAAATATATATATTTCAAATAAATTTTGATTTAATAATTAAAAATATATAAAAATAAATATTAGTTTATAAATAATACTTTTTAAAATATTTATTTTAAAAAATAAAATATTTTATTAATAAATATTATATAAAATATTAAAATAAATTTAAATAAAAATGTTTTTTGTAAGTTTTATTTAATTTATAATTATTATTAGTAATAAAAATATTTATTATTATTTTAAAAACAAAAATTAAAAATTCA
>JAOSBK010000004.1:10416925-10436736 GCA_027568895.1 Erythroxylum shatona
TTAGAGACGGTCTCTTTTGGTCGTTATGGTTTGACATTGTTATATAGACACATGGATCCTGGCTTTCGGGAAGGTCCCGGAACAAAAAAGTTTTGTTTTCCGCACCATGTGCATGTGATGCACACACCGGGATTTTCCTACATAATGTCCGTCTAACGGACATAAGGGATGCCCAAACCCCTCCAAAGCGTCTCTAATGATTCCTATATCCTTTCTAACATTGCTTTCACTCATAATCTTCTCAAATTCACCTCTCCTAATGCAATATCACTTCATATCAGTTCAACCTCCAAACTTGCTTCATTAAATCCTCTAATCTCTACTGATTTGATTCATCAAAACCACTAGTTCTCTCCATTTATTATAGTTGTCCTGTGTATACATCTCATGCAACATCACCACTTATAATGATCATATCTCTCAACTCCGATATCTAAAATTTACATACTTTATACCATTGGAAAGCTAAGAGGATAAGCTACAACTTTTAAGAAGATAACTTTGTCTAATTCATCCTAGATTAATCCAATTTTTTTCCTAAATTCAAGTCAAAAATTTTACCCCTATGGAAGACTTGAAATATGAAATGTACAACTACAAGAGAAATATGCACATACACATTAGAAACTTCTTCTATTCTCAATTCATTTCTAAATCAAAATGGAGTTCATGCATAGCTTTAATTACATATTAACATTACATCAAAGGGCTTAACACAAGATACAAAATACAGTGGATACTCAATGTTTGATATGCATATAAAGCTATCTAAAAGTCCAATCACTAAATTAGTACAAAAGATTTCTAGCTATCTTGGAGTTTTTGAATGTCTAGTAAGAATCTCTAATCTTCTCGTTCTACACCTGAGGAGAAAAAATGATGGGTTGAGCTACACAGCTCAGTGGCTAATATATTTATATTCATTAATAACGAGCCACATAATCAAACATACATGCGTCTATTCTTATTGGCATACTCGTCTTATCTTAATCTATCAATGCAAGTTCAACATTCACAATTCCAATTCACAACTCGTAATTCAATACATCATCACATAAAACATATTGGATGTAATTTATCATCAAAACATATCACACAAATTGCATCATAACTTAACATATCAAAATGCAAATGCACAAACAAATGGCTTGAGGGTTCCGTGGAACAAAATGGAAAAACTGAAGTTTACATCATGAATGAAACGAGTCTATTTTTCAAATCTCATATGCCACAACTGGGCAGCCAGAAGAAGACTTTATATCGACGTGCGCATGACTACGAAACGGTTCCTCTCTTGCCCAAACACAATCAACTCTCATGCTCAATTCAATCAATCACAAATTTCATATTCTCATGCTTTTTCTTCTTTCCATTTAATCAAAATTCCATGACACAATCCCAAGACATAACATGATCATACTCACAATTCAATTTTATCAAAATGTCATACATCATAATGCATTTTCCACATCACAAGAATTCAAAACAAGTCATTTTAGCACACAATACACATACAAGGCATTTCGTCATATTACATAACGGCTATAAATAAATTACCCACCTAGTTGGCTTACAAAATCCAAGTCAAGCTTGCCTTTTCTCTTGTTCTTAGATTGGGTTTCCTTGATTTCCTAAATAAATCAAATTTCCCATTCAATCCAATTTTCAATAAAAATCGTAAAGCTTCAAAATCACAAAAATGAAATAATTGCTAAATTGAGCTTACCACTAACTTACCCATGGTTTATCTAAGTTAGAAAGACCAACACCTAGTTTAGAAACCCTAAAATCAAATGAGTTCTCTTAAATCATCTTCTTCCAACACAAACCTTCATTCTCTACACAAAAACCACTTTCTCTCTCTAACTCCTTCTCTAACAAAGCAAGAAGAAAAGATGAACTTACCTTGACAAATCTTTTTCCTTCTTCTTCTTCCCACGTTTCTTCTCTCTTCTTCCATGGTTTTCTCCTTCTTTTCTCTATTTCTTGTTGCCTTCTTCTTCTTCTTTCTTATTCTCATGACTCCCTCTCTTATTCTTCTAATTCAAGCCACATTTTATTAGTCTTTCTTCCTATTTTGCCCCTCATTAAACTAGTCTTTCCATATTTACCCTTCTTGCATTTAACATAAGTCTACTACCTACTTAAGCTAACTTAATTCTAACATTCCCAAATTAGTTCTAACTTAATTCTAACTCTTCATTCTAATTTCTAATTTCTATTCATACTTGCTTATTTAATGGACTAAATTTTAAAAATCAAACAAATAGATCGATAAATATTGAAAGAAATTTCAGGGTCCAACAGATAATTGCCTATACCCTTAGGCAAAACTTGCCCAAGACTAGGAAGCAATCCAGATTGCATTTTCTAGTTGGATCTTCTTTTCTATTTTGCATTTTTGGGCATTGTTTAATGATATGGTTTGTGGCTACCGAAGTACCGTCTTGGTGGTGGAGTCACCAACTATTGGCTACTGGAAGTGAATGGCAATTGGTGTTTTAGCGTATTATGATTGCATTTTGTTTATTGCAATTACAATTTTTGAATGATTTTTGTTTTCTGGAAAATCCAGATCATGAAGATATTGAATGCGTGTTGGTTTTGTTTCGTTTTTGTTTGAGATGATTCTGCGTGCGTTTGTATGTGTCTACTATGTTTGATTGTGACTTCATGACATGGGTTGACGTGAAGGAAGCATATGGGAGCGTCTGTTGGAGCTATTGTGGGTCAGAGCAGGTGAAGGTTGGCGATGGCACAAGCGTAGAGAACCATCTGCTCATTGGAAATGTTGAAGGTTTCACGCATTCAGCGTCAGTAGAAGCTTGTGGTTGGAGGCAACAGCGTGGGGTGGGAGGAAGTTTCAAAAACGTGGAGACATTTCTGGAGAAGACAATGGGTGCATAAGACAAGCGCCCATTGTCCGCACCCATTGTCTTTTAATCTCACGTCCACAAAGACGTGTTTGCGCGTGCACTGTATACGCCAGACACTTCTCACCTTTGTATTTTGTTTTAAATGGTTTTAAAATCTTAATTTCAATTGAATGAATTTAATTGAAATTAAATTAGTTTATACTCCTAATAAAATTGAAAAGTATTTTTCCAATTGTTGAAAAAAAATTTCAAAGGGTAAATTTTATTAGGAACATTATGAAATTTAGTTTAATTTTTCTAATATTGAATTATTAAATTAAATTAATCATCAAATCAATTCCAAAATTAAAGTAATTATTTTTCTTAATTTGATTAAGATTAATAATTATATTAATTCCTAATTAATTTTTAAAAAGTAGTTTCTAAAATTAGAATTAGTTTGTTTTAATTAGATTGAAAATAATTAATTAGAAAAGTAGTTTCTAAAATAAGATTAGTTCATTTCAATTAGATTGAAATTAATTAATTAAGCTCCCTAAAATTAAGAAAAGTGCTTTCTTAAATAATTAAGAAAGTTGTTTCTTAATTAAATTTATTTATTTCAATTTGATTGAGATAAATTAAATTTATAATTTTTGTTTAAAGAATTATTATTTAATTTATTTATAAATTGTTTCTTTATTTATGAATATTAAGTTTCTTGACTTTTAGATAAAGTATTTTTCTTGATTAAATTTTAAAAAATGTTTTCATTTATTAATTAAGAAAATTGTGTTTTCTTTAATATTTTTAAAAAATGGTTTTCTAATTTATTAAAGAAAGGTTTCCTAATTTATTAAGAAATAAATATCTAAATAAATAATATATATAATAACTTTCTTAATTAAATTTAGAAGTATTTTATTTAATTTTGAAAGTAGTTTCTTTTAATATTAGAAAATAGTTTTCTACTTAAAGAAAAACAATTTGTATTGAGATTAGAAATAGTAATTTCTAGTTAGATTAGAAATAGTTTTCTAATTGGATTAGAATATCTTACTTATATAATTTTTTAAAAGAGTTTTTCTAAATTATAATAAGTAATAAGTACAATTGATTGAAAGTTGTTTTCAATTAAATTTTATCAAAGGAGTCAAGATAATTGGAAATAGTTTCCAATTGGATTTAAAATTTTGTTTTCAAATCAAATTCAATTTCTATTTGGAATAGGAATTTAATTTATTTAGGAATTGATGGTTTTAATCTAATTTAAGTTTTCAAGGAGTTGGAAATGTTATTTTAGATTATGAAAATCAATAACTAGAATCAAATGAAGCTTGATATTTTATGCATATAATTTGATTATGAGTAAATAAGTTGCATACTTTATTTATATGGTTGATATATATATTGGATGCATGATAAATTGCATGTTTTATATATGTGATATTTTACATGCAATTTGTGTCTGATGAGACAAATGAAGTTAAAATCCCTTGTTAAAATATTAAGTACACGTTAAGAATATGACTGTTGCCTTCCATTGTTATAAGAATAAACTAGAGTTCTGTTTATTGTAGGCTTATTAAGGAAATTCAAGGCCACTTTAACCCGAACATGTTTAATCTTATGATAGTGGGTTATACTTAACTAAATTTATGTGATTTGGATGAACAAACTCATGATCACATGAATTTAGAGAAAAGGTTAGGAATAATATATAAGTTATATTTTGGCAAGAGTTGTGCAAATCTAGGAGTCATATGAGATGTAATTAATAAAGTTATTATCTACCTAATTTAAGTCTAGTTGATTTTTTTGAGCAAACTCAAGGTCAACTATATTTGAATAGGATCCTAGCCCACTAGAGAGATTAGGGTAATCTTTCTGAATAATAGTGAGGGCTATTATTTCGAATAAAATAGTAGGAGTAACCAAATGTATGATTAAAGTCCTAATCTTATTTGGTAGTCATGAAATATAGTTGATTACTTGCTTTTCTTACATTTATATTTTGTTCTTAGTGAAACTTACCTTTTTTAGTATATTTGATGCTAAGTTAGTGAACCCAAGTTCTTAGACATGGGCTAAGTTTGCTAAGTGTTCTCAAAAGCTAGGAAAGAAAATTGCATGCCCATATGCAAATTTTTTATATTTGCAAATTTTTTATAATCCTTGTTGAGGATTTGGTGTTAAAAATTTTAGATATATGTCAAAATCATATAGATGACGAAATGTATTAGCATTTTAAGTTGACTAATGTCTCATAAACTTTGATGATAACATGTAAGATATATGTCAACACCATGATAACAAGATGCAAGAGGTTGTATAAAGTAGAGCTGAAAGGTATAGTACCTTATTGGAATTGCTCCATTTAATTTAGCCTACTAAAAGCATAAGTGTGGACTACAATTAAAGGCTTATCAACAATTATTAAAAGAAAATGATTACATGACTTTTCTTGCCTATATGTGATATGATAGAGATCATATGAATTTCTTGTTCATGCTTATATGTATTTGATAATAAATTTTGATTCAACATTATTGTAATGTTCAAAGCATGATAAGAAATAAATTGTCAAGTAAAAGTAGTCGATCCAAGTTTATACAAATAGTTTGTATATGCATCGGATCAAAGGAGACTTATGCTTAACATAAATGACAAGAATAAAAAGTTGGATAACCGAGACAATCCTTTTATGTCATGTTGGTTAAATCAACAAAACAAGAATCATAAAGTTACATATAAGGATACGTGTATCCTTTTGATTATGAATCATATGAAACTTGTGAAACTTGTCAAATTGAAGAATAACCAAACCGATTTTTGGTGAAAGGATAATGATGGTTTGAATTGTTAAATCTTATATATGTGATATATTAGATAGAATAATAATTCATAAAAAGGATAATACTTATATTTCATTAGATTACTAATGATTTTATATGATATAGTCATGCGTATTAAATAAAATAATAATTTAAAATTTTGAAAAATTCAAATAGTTTGAATCTAAGTAAAAATAAAGCATTGAGAATGTTAAAGCACTTTAATGAGATCGTTGTGGTAAGTTTGAAATTATCAGTTATCTATAAGGAATGAAGTTCTCTGGTGAATACCTTCACAACTAAATTCGTAAGAGTATAGATTTACGTAAGGAGTAAAATACAATATGAGATATTGTATAATGCAATATTATTTCTTCTATAGTTATGCCTAGTATATTAACTTACTTTCTATATATTTTTAATTGAATCAATTGGCAAGATTTGATATTAGATATGAAATGCTAAGTCTTTGAAAGAACCAAAATTAATGATTCAAAGATGCGATGCTTGGTTGAAGCATATATTATCCATTAAGTTTGGAACTGAAATGGGTAATAAAAGGTTATAAGATATCCAATAGGTTGGATATAATCTTACAAACCTGTTGAACAAATTGTTTGATTTAATGTATACCTATAAGGAAATGGTTCTCAAGATAAGTAGTGGTAGTAAGATAAAATTTGAAAAGTTCAAATCTCATGACAATACATCCAATTGTAACTAATGCCTTTAATGATACATTTAATGTATAATTGAAAGGCTACAAGATGTTGAAAGATTCACTTTTATAATGAATTCAAAAAGTTTGTTTTGGAGATGATTATAAATTTATCACGACTACAAGATGGTAAGTGAGAGTATAGTTGTTCTCTTTAGTGAGACTATGTGGAGACATATTGCTCATAGAGAACAAAAGTTATAACTTTCAATTGTCGAACACATAATTTTCCAAGAACAACTCTTGTTGGATATAAAAAGATAACATCTTAATTATGGGAATTAGATCTATATATATAGATTGGACATTGTTAACTTATTCTAAGTCCAAGTGCATAGATAATGTACTAAAGATATTTAATATTTAAGATATCAGATACTTGTGAAGTATTAAAGATATTCATTACTCTATGTGTGAGTTGATATTTGAGTTCAAGATGATAAGGATATAACTTTAAAAGTAAATCCTAATTAAGATTTATTTATGTATAACAATATCATATAAGATTGGAAAGGTTCCAATGTAGCAATTGATTGCTAATTAAGGCGTAATATATTTTTCATTTAGTGGAAATGATTAATTGGATCAACAAGTTTTTTAGTGAACTTGATATAGTTTCTTTACATTGTTCAAGATAGTAATGTACTGTAGAACATTAGAGCCATTAGGCATGCATAGGGAGATAATGTCTCATCAAAGATCCAATAATGTGTTTAGGAAAATTTTCTTAATTATGATGATAGCTAAGATGGGAGTTGTAAGATTTAATAAGTGCTCACTATAGAGAATCTTGTAGAATTCTCTCATTAAGCCAATGCCCTAGTAATATAATAATCATCATATGGTGATATGATATGAGCTACTTAAACTATTGGCTTAGTGCAAGTAGGAGAATGTTAATTTATGCCCTACAGCCAATCATTTTAGTTGTAGTTTAGTAAAAAATTATTTAAAGGCATTCTTTATCTTGTATATGTTTAGATGTATATGATAAAGTCTATGGGATAATTGTACATTGCAGAAATTATAATGAGATTATAATTATGAGATTCATATTGCATTTATGTATTATTCCTAAATGTTTCTAGTCATTGTTTTATTAAGATTGGATTGGACATTAATAGAACGTAAAAAGACTAGCACACATTTTGTTTTTCCTTATGAAGGAAGTAGTCGATTTCATAGGTTAAAGTATAGAGATACTTAAACAAATGTATGGGTGCTTGCTAGGAACAAGTTCACTGAACATATTTGATATGAGAAATCTATTTGGAACATTACTTATATGTCTATGAAATTCTCATTGTAATGGTTGTATAAGTAATCCTTTGACTTAAGGTCATCAAAGTTATCTTGTATGGGGATTGCTATGTTTTAATACTACTTATGATCTATTTAATCATAGGTCATTTAATCGGTAGTCATTGAATGTAGCATGAACTATATGGAGATAGTTGAGTGATCAAGATAGGATTCGTCACCCTAAAGTAATTAGTTTGAGATTGTTTCATTGTTTTATATTAGTATTAATTCAAGAAATCCTAGGCCAAGGTGAAATGATGCTTTGTAAATAGTTTACAAATGTCATTAATTAAATCGATAGCTAATGGCGGACAATTAATATGATTAGACTCAAAATATAGAAGATATTAATTTCATGTTCTATGTCTAATCAGAACATTGTATGCATGGAAAGGTTAGTCAAAACCACTTTGACATTCTTAAATATTTGGGTGGTCATGATGCGTTGCTAGACACCAATCTTGATATATGATTATAAATTCTTTAATTAGAGAATTAAAGATAAATTAAAAGGAGTTTTAATTTGTCTAATTTTAATTATGAATTAAAATTAGATTTTATAATTATTGTCAACATATTTGGGAACCTAATGAATCTCACATATAGAATGGGTTGAAGAAAACAAAGTTAATTTAATCAAATTGGACTTGATTGTAAAGTTTGAGAAACTTTATGACTAAATATGAGATATTTAATAAATAAGGATCAATATGAGATATTGAATCTTATATGGGCATAATTGGTATTAATTAAAAGTAATTTTTATTCTAATTAAAGTTTAATTGAAATTAAAATTTAATTTCAGTTAAATTATTAAAACATCCAAAACGTATTATAAATAGCCTTAACCTCTATAGAGTTAGTACTTCTTGCTTAACCCTTTCTGTAAGAATTATAGAGTTTTCTCAACTCATTATGTGGATACTGATAGAGGTCGAACATTTGTGTGACTATGGTGGTTGAGATAGATCGGTTTCAGAAATAGTTCAAGGGATATGACAAAATAATGATCAAGCTTCAAAATAAGGTACAAATTAAGTTTCCGCTTTATTGTTATTTGTGTTAATCATTTTATATAATTAAAGAGATTTTCATTTTCGGGAAATCAAAGGTTGCGAAAAAGTTTCGTAATTATTCCGTCACAATCAGAATTGGATCCCGACCTGGTTTCCTAAAAGGAGGAACATAAGGAACAAATTGAGTTAGATGAAAAAATAAAGTAAATGGTGTATAAATTGAAGCTTGATATAAATGATAACAAGGAGTGAAGAAGATATTGATGGCATATATTATTGTTATTTTAATGTCGATATGTGTTTTTTTAATATTTTTCTCACTAGTGAAATTATGGGGCTAATGTTATATGCTTTATAAGAATTAATATATTAATAACTATACAAGACATCGAAGTATTATTATTAAGAATTGCTTATGTCCAGCTCGGTATTAGCAATGGCATGTATCCCCCCATTGATACACCACCTAAGTATGAATTCAACTGGGATTTAGTCAATCAATTTAATCTCAAATGTATAGAAAAATTTTACCAGTAATATCTAAAAATCACTCCAGACTCACTGATCAAGATCAACTACCGAGGATCCAATCTAATCATAACAACCACATGCAAACCAGTCATTACATTCGATGCACATCAAATCATAAAGCAAGCAGAGGCAAATTTTGTTACTTTATTTGTTGGAATATCTACTCAATGGCAGCATGCATTGTGTCAACAATTGAAACATTATGAGCAATATCACTGCCAGCAATGCCCCACTACATCACAAAACAACAAAGTCAATGACGATGCTTCATCAGATGATATAATTGTGGACGAATAATTATTGATCGATAAAGGATGTAGGCCCCATGGGCTCTTTATTAAACTTTATTATTGGCTTTACTATACTTTTACGATTCCTTTTTGCTTTTAGCAGGAATCTCTTTTCATTTTATCGGCCATAATTGTTTTTGGCCTTTTCTTCTCTATTGTGTCTATATAATGTAACATCCGAGCATTTGAATGGGGATAATGTGAGAAGTACTTGTATATTGAAAATATTATATAATATTACTAATCTATTGTAGTTACTCCATTAATATGCAAGTACATATATAATTGCTTTTAAATTGAAGTTTAACTTATGACAATATGTTTAAAATGGTAATCATAAAAAGGCAATATGCAAAGTTCCATTTCACTCATGCATATGAACGATATGAGAATCATGAACCTGTAAGCCTATAACGCATATAAATGCATATAATGGCTACAAAGTTGTATCATTACACTACGATGTTGCAATTCTACTTCACAATGGATCCATCCAGAATGTTGCCAAGATACTTTACAATGGATCTAACTAGAATGTATAAAAGTAATCAAAATGGATCCAACCAAAATCTATGAAAAAATATATGAAACAAATATGACTAAGTACATTCTCCTACATTAATTAGTATTATATTTGACAATTATGCACCTAAAAGATATTGGATCCAACTAAAATTCTCTAGAAACTAACTAATACACAATTAACTATCATTTACACTTTGTTGACTTCTAATTTGAATATTAGTTGCTTATTGGTTTGAATTTATAACAACCCTTTGTTTAGAAGCTCACATTTGTAACTGTTGTAATGTGGTATTTGGGGCTCCCTTCGACCTCAACCCTTTTGGTTGGAATGATAGTTGAATAAACTAATCCAAATGTTCTCTTTCTCCTTAATGTTGAAACTATTACAGATGATTATCATAAACAAGGTTAAAACAATAAATTATTCATGTAACCAATATATATAAGAAGAATAACAAGCATGAATAACAATATAAGGCAACCAATGATTGCATCAAACTAACCTCAGCTCCACCAACTTCAGAAGTTGTCTATTAGAAATTAAAGAATACGGTTGAGACAAAATTATTGTTGTTGTTGAATCTTCATTAGGCCTAATTGATTGGTCCAATATTGACATATAATCAATTAGTAGTTACTGAAAAACATATAAATTACAAATTTATGTTAAATAACAAACCTTAACTCCATTTTAATTGGAAAAAATGGATCAAATTTACAACTTCTCTTATTATAACCACTTTTTCTACTTTTGCCACAAAACTAGAATTGCTCCTTTTGTGATAGCCTATGAGGATTCTTCACTTATTTTAGTTCATCTTTATCTTTTTGCCTATTCTCTTTAGGCCTATTAGGCATAAGTCTTTCCATAGGTGGTAACTCTTTATGGGTATTTGGTGACTAGATTTTTTTGCTTTCTAATTAGTTGCAAGACATTCTCATAAACTTTCATGAACCTCCCTCTATGATAACACTCATCCAAATATGCCTCTGATTATTGTTTGGAATGGAAAATGATACTAATCCCATAAATATAAGGATGCCCATAAAATTCTCATGCCCTATAATTACAAGTTTGCTCCCTCCCCTATTGTACAACATATATGTCATCTTTATTAGTCACTTCATACTTCTTGTCCTCATTTTAAATAACTCTCCATCTCATTGTATTCAATTTATTCTTATTCAATGTTTTCATTACCTTAGGTGTTATATCACCCTTCCCTCTCTTAGGTTGATCCTTAAGGTCAAAATGCATCTTCATTAATATGGTTCTAATAGTCTCCAATATGTTAATGATAGGGCTATCAAAATCTAAGAGTTGAATATCTTGCTCATGTTGTTAACCATAATTGAAAATTTGGAATAAATGCTTTAGAAAGCCATACTCTATGTTTCCTTCATATATTCAAGTAAGTCCTATACATATCCTAATGCAAGTTAGTTTAATTTGACGAGTCTATCATTAAATTTTTATGGGAATGTTGCCTAGGCATAATTCCATATACTTTCTTAAGATCCTTTCTGTAACATCTCGTTACCCATGTTAAGGTTAAAATAGTAAATGTGAGAGATTACTAAGAAATTAGAGAACACATTTCATTCTCATGCATTACATGATATACACATACACATGAATATTGAATCTTTGCACATAAAAATAATTGTGCATTCATTCATTGACATTCTGGGTATAATTGTTCATAAATGTGATTATTATTGAGAATTGTGGTTTGTTTATGTTGAAAATTTATTTAGAGAGTGTATTTATTACTTTAGAATTTTTGGTAAATTTTAGAATTTTTTTTGAAAATTTAGGGAAATTTTTGGACTAGAAAAAATGCCAAATGGCAAGACAAATGATAAATGGTAGTAAAATTTACTGTCAAATGGCAATGGAAATTTTAATAAATGACTTTAGGATTTATTGACAAGTGTCTAGGAAAATTAGGAGACAATTAGAATTGAAATTGGATTTAAGGTATAAGAATTGGATATGTGGCAAGTGACAAATGTCACTTTCCAAACAATATTTGTCACTTGCCAAACAATGTCTTAAGTCCACTAAGCAAATCCCCTTGTTTTGGTCTCCATGATGCTTTTTATTTAAAAGACCATTAGGTCTTGTTCTTGCTCTCCCCATCTTCCTCTTCATGGCTTCTCTTCTCCTCTTCTTCTTCATTTTTCGTTTTCTTCAATCACTACCATATTAACTTTGAAGATCACACTTTCCTTTATTTGCTACTAGCATTTTGCTATCCTTCTTCCTCATTGTCACAAAAAAAACTATCTCTACCACCTTTAGAAGATGATGAACGTGTGATGCTTAGGAGCTAGGGCTAGTGTTGTTTTTGAAGAATTTGAAGTGAAACCAAGTAAGTTATGCTTTAAATGTCATGGGTATTGTTAAATGAAACTAAAATGATGAGAAATGTGGGATTGATGACTTGATTATGTGACTTATGTGTGTGTGACGTGGATGGTGAAAAATCTATGTAAATGTCTTGTTTTAGTAATTGTGAATGATCATCAATGACCCATGATTTGTTATAGAGATGTTTTGGAAGTTGGATGATTCATGTAATGGTGTTAGGGTGAGTGTAGAAAATAAATTATGAATGGGTTAATGAATATGTTCTATTTTTGGTTAATGATCAAATATAGATCATGATTTGGTTTGTGGATGTTATTAAGTTGAAATGGAGTTGGGAATGAGGAGTAGAGGGAGTAGATAATGTGATCTTGATATGAGTTGTGTTAGGGTAAGATTTGGAAACAAAATTTGGTAGTTGAGCTAAAAAATGTTGCAGATTTGGAAACAAAATTTGGTAGTTGAGCTGGAAAATGTTGCAGCAACATGATCTCTAAGTATGCTTATGTGTTTTAGCAATAACTTGCCCTATAGTTATTCAATTGAGATGATCCTTAGTTTGGATTAAATTACAGACATATGGCTACATTTCTTATAAAGACAATTAATTTAAATTCTGTCTTTAAGAGTCTCAAATTTTGACATTAAATTAGGAACTAGGTGTAGCAAAATTTGTGGATGAATGTTTATGTTGTGTTATGTTTTGAGTGTATGAGAATGTGTTATATTTTGGGTGTTTATGATTAAGTGGGGAACATGAAATGTTTATGGATGATGTTGAGTTGAAATTGGGTATATTGAAGGAGTCATCCACTTGAGATGATGAATCAAATGAGTTGAGAATTGAGAGTGAATGAAACCTAATTGGTGTTTGAATGGTTATGAAGTGATAATTGCATTAGAAGAGATGAATTTGGGAAGATTCTGAGTGGAAGTGATGTTAGAAGGGGTTTAGGATCCATTGGAGGAGTCTTGAAGAAGGAGAATTGAGTAAAATCGAAGGATACACGATCAGGTCTTGTAAATTGACATAACCGTGTGTTTCTAACGTAAAAACACCACCAGACCCGAAAGAAACACGGGGTACCCGTATGAATTCACATAGCCGTGTGTTTTGACCACCCAAATGAAAAAATCTCTTTTTAGATCTTCACAAAAGTTGTAGATCTAGAAGTCCTCTTAGAAACTGTCTAAATATGACATTAATCTGAGATCTACAGCAAAAGTTATGGCATTTTTCCCAAGAGATATTTGTTTATGAATGATTGACTTATCAATGTTGTTCAATGAGATGTTTAGGCTTTTTAGTGATATTAAATGATCCTAATTGAAGTAGGATTGAGTTATTAACGTAAGAAGCGTATCGTAGGTGTTAGGGAATGATTCAAAGATCTTGGTAATTGATTATGAGACATGTATTAAGGATATACACTTGGGAATGTCATTGAATATGCATTATACGTATTTAATATACATATGTGTGCATCAATAGGCACTTATATAATTGTGCAAAAATGTGATATTTGTATGTTTTACATGATATAGAGGAACATATTGAGCACCATCTTCCAAACGCTGCCAGGACTTCGAGACAATAGCTTCTGGAGCAAACTGTGAGTAACCTAGACGGTTTCTCTCGATTGATTAATTGTTTTTATTTTGTTTGAATTATTGAATAAATGTGATTGGGTTGTGTTGATTTCCAGATAGAAGGTTCGATGATTGCGATATGGGAATGATATATTGAAGTGTTAATTGTATGTGAATGTGATGAACTAAATGTTTCATGACATGATTGATATTGATAGATGCATTCCATACATGAATGCATAATCGGATAATAGGAGTTGTGACCTGAGTAGCCACTAAAATCGAGCTTAAAGCTCTAAATGTGAATAAGAGCCAAAGGCTCACTATGTAAAATAAGCTCTGTATCTCCAACGGATAAGAGACAGTATAAACGAGCCCGTTATTCACAATGAATACGAGACAGTTTAGGCACTCGGTCACAACAATGTAATAATTAGAAAAGAGTCACATAAGCATTTCATATGCATTTTATTAAGAATCTTAGATTGATTGAGATGCTAAATTTTCTACTCTTGAGTGAGAATGTGAATTGTGATGAATTATGAAAATTTGTGAAATATATGTTGTATGTATTGATGGGATGCATGAATTGAGGGGACCATCGATAATGGTTACCTCATTGAGTTCACACAACTCATCAAAATTACAATGTTGATTTTTCAGGGTCGAGGGATGTCTCTAGCTACTGAGAGATGCTATAAGCAGTGTAGACTTGTGATTTGGGAAGAGAAGCCATGGCTCAAAGGTCGGTCATCTGGATATAGACAAATTAGATACATCTTGTGTATTTTCCTCTTTCAAGTAGTAAATTTTTGTATTAGGCTATGATGTTGTACATATAGGGAATGTTGAAAGACATTATAGACCTTTGATTTTTATAAAATGAAATAAGGAAATTTTGGGTTTTAAAATATTGTGAATTTCTTAATGATGTTCATAAGAGAATAAGATAATTGATGCCAGGTAAAGTGAATGTTGTGATTGATCATAGTGTGTCATTATCATAGGTTATGTATTGGAATGTCCTTAGGGCATCCCGGTATGTACTCTAGGGTAAGGAGGTGCTACACTTTCCCTTTCATTTCTCCACCAAGTTGTGATATATATGCCTTATACACATCCTATGTATAAGAAAGGGCAATATATCATTCTTGGCTCGTATGAGTCCCTACAAATTAAGAACAACTAGTTAAAAGTGTTCATATATGCAAATGTGTTTAAAGAAATTTTAGATGATGAATTACCTTTAACATATCAGGAATCATTGTTATTCCTTCACCATCTCCAAGCTTTAAGTCAATGGTTAATTACTCTATAAACCATATCTAATTCTTATTATTTTGCAAAGTGATAAAATTAATTTAACCTTATCCTTTGATCAATTAACCCCATAACATAACCTTTCTAGCTAACTACAAATATCTATTACCAATATACTAAATTAGAAATAAACGTATTTTTAGTATCAAATTTATTTTTTTGGATATACACAGGCACCAAAGTTATAACAGGTTATACATAAGAATATTTTCCTTTTAAATCTCTCTTCTTGAAAAAAGAAGGAAAAAGAAGCATCATTGCTTGAATAGTGATGTGTGATTGGTTGATGAGGTAGAAATGTTAAAGAAGTTGATTCTAACAAGGAATCAGTACCATTTAGGTGTTGATAGTTGATTAGGATCCTAGATGTTCAATTTTCCTTTTCCATCCTCTCAATAAGTGCTTAATTTTCCTCTTTCCCTCTCTTAACAACAAAAGTGTTCTTTATCAATGACCATCCCCTTGTAAAGGTACCTAAGTTCTTACTGAGATGGGTAGGTCAAGAAAGAGGAGACTAAAGTGGCTATCAATCCTTTTAAGATATGGTTGCAAATAACCCAATATGTAATCCTTAAATTTTCAGAAATGTGTAGTACTGTATAGTTATTCATTTATTCATAGGAAAAGTAAAAGCAAACTCCAAAATGAAAAACCTAGTAGTGGATGCATTATGGTAAAATACATAGACAAAATAAGCTTATAAACTCAAGGGTTAGAAGAAGGAGGATCAAACTATATTTAAGCTATTTTTTAATTTGGTTTATACAATTTGGAATATGCATGGACACTCAATTTTAAGGGTTCTAACACTAACAAACAATTATAAAAATGATAATTATGACAAAAAAATTCCTAAAGGATCATACTTCTATTAATTTTAGATAGTGATATAGTATTTTCTGAAGTCCTCAATCAATATTAAAAACCATAATTTTAACAATGAATTGATATAAATTGATTTGTTATAATTTTCCTTTAACGTGGTTTCATTCTCATAATACCAACATTTCTAAAATAGAAGAGCTATGAGCTTAAACTATGGGATTGTGTAGCAATCCCCTATTATAATTTCACATAAATAAGTTCAAAATAGGAATTGATAATGTGTTTTTCTATTAACATGTGAACTTGCAATTGCTACTTTTGGATATATTTGCATGCGTACATTTTCTAGTAAATGCTTCTACTTTTTAAAATTATAGTGGTAATTTGTAATCCGATAAATATATTCCTAAATTGTTAAAGAGAGAATTTGTTTAATAATAGAGTTTAATCATAACATTGTTTCTTTTAACATATTGATACATGACTTAAAAATGAAGACAATACAAGAGTTGGACAAAAAAATGAAGACAATACAAGAGTTGGACAAACCTATAAGATGAATTATTGTAAACTAATGCACAAAGTGAAAATGTTGGACCACTAACCTTTAATTTTGTAATATGAAATATGAGAGAGCACAAGGGGCACCACCTTCCTCCACTATCTTTGCCTATAGAGACAAAAATTTTAGCCTTATAAATAATAAATACTCTTTATTCTTAAGCAAGAACAAAAAATACTAAAGATATAGAAAGAAGTGAGATTATTATACTTCGAGTGGAGAATGAAGCCACGATTAGAGTGGATAACAAAGATGCTAGAAAATTACTAAAAATTGACAAAGATAGACGGAGAAGAAGTAAGAAGAATAAATGGTTAGTAGGGAGTTGCTGCAATTGTAGAAAATATAAGAACCTTGAAGATTTTAGGGATTTACTGCAAATTTGGGATAAAAGATGCAATCGAGGTTAGTTAATCAAAAAATGAGGGAAATCATGTTTTAGGGGAAAATAGGTTTTTGGGTTTTAATTTTTTCCAATTAATTAAAACATTAATTAGTTTCAAAATGTGAAATTAATTTTGTTAGCATGCCCGGATGGTCCAACTTAATAGGGACATAATGTGTATTTGACAAAGGTATGATAAAGTGAGCATTTTTAGACTACTTGCTTCATTTTGGAAATTTTAGGAGGTAAACTGATATTAGAGATAATAGAAAGGGCCATCTTAGAATTTTTTTTGGCAAAAAACATTAAGAGACAAATTAGACCTTTTGCCTATAAAGTATTTAAAAATATTAAAATATATTAGAATAAAACATCATGTAATAAGAATAATATATGTCCATAAACATAATAACTTGGATTGTTAATTAAGCTTGGGCTTAGCTTACTCGGGCTTGGCCTGAAGTCAACGATGTTAGCTTAAATTGATTAGGCTTTAAATTGGAATTGAATTTTTTTAAATTTTTTTAAGAATCTAATTAGACTTAGGCTCCTCTATAACCCAATCTGACTAAAGCCCCTACATATATAAAAACCTAACCCTAATTATTCTTGTCCTCTTCTTCTTTCATCTCTCAAGTTTAATTGCTCGCCTATCCAATTACTCTAATTCTCCTCCCCTTCCTTTTTCCTTCCTCAAGCTTCAATCTTTAAAGCTACTTTATGGATTTCTTTATTTTATGTAATTTTTGTACCAAAAAATATAAAAATTGATGCATTATTGAGTCTTGACGATCTAGTTTGAGAGATTAAAAAACTTAGGAAAAATTACGTCTGTGGCTAGGAGATATAATTTTTCTCCTTTTTTCTTTCTCTTCTAATTCTTTATTTAAGCTGGATAATAATAAAACTTCATTTATTTTGTTATGAATATGTCGCTGTTGAGTTTTGGAAATTTGGAGAGACTTGCACAATAAAGAGAAGGGGATGGATAATGGATCGGGTCAATTTTGGGCTAAGCTTTAAGTGGGCTTCAGGTACTTTAGACTTTACCAGGCTTTAAGAAGCCCAAAGCTCAATCAAGCTTAAGCTCAATTAGCATAAGCTAGGTCTAACAGAGTTTTAGGCGAAGTTTAGTCACACATTAAGAAGCTTGAGTCGACGATGACCCGACCTAACCCAGTTTATTGCTATGCCAAATTACAATAAGAATTCATAACGAGGAACATAATAAAGTAAAAATGAAACTTAAAACAGATATACTTACACTTAAAAATTTTGCATTTATCTTATAGTTGTATAATTTAACATTTTGCATCAAATTCAAGTGGAATAACAAGAAAAGAAAAAAAATTGAAACTTCATTCCATGACATATTCATTGTACAAAGTCCTTATCATTAAAGGAAGTCTCATCATGACCACCATTTAAGTTCAATACACCAAATAATATGTCGAGTCTTTCCCATCAAAGATTATCTTTCAAGTCATTCTCATTTATGAAACTTGATTCCTTAGAAACTCAATATGTTAAAAGACCGAGGCAAATTGGATCCATAGAACTATGTGTTCTATTAAGAGTCCTAGTAAACAATAAATTTAAATTATTAATAAATTATCTTGAACTTAATAATAACAATAATATACCTTTTTTCAGAGCTTCAAATTGTTCTAAACAAATATTAGATCATTTAATCTCTTATATTCCAATATCATTTTTGAAATGAATCAATTCAATATACTCTAACTCCTTTCATATCCATTTACACCCATATGTTGACTAAGAGTTTAAATTGCAAACTTTTACAATTTTGAAACACCAATTCTAAATTAATCCTACGAAGACACTGTTGGATAATAAAAGAAATATTGTAAAAATGAAGTGATGATTAATTTGAACAAGTAAGAAAAGTGAAGAAATGTATACTTTGATTAAGTTTGTCTCTTTGATGTATTGTAATGAGCGTTTTAAAGTCACAACATGCATTATTGTATGCCTCCATTTGTAACCTAAGGAGGTCTAACATCATCTCATATGAAACAATTATCATGATAATTAACAACATTCCTTATTAACTTTAACTTTTCTTTGTGAAACCTAGTTTAAAATAGACACTTGGATTTGAAAATGCCCCATTAACAAATAATGAAGAGTATACATGTCTTTCTCATCTTTCATTAATGATTACAAGATAAGGTGTGAATAAAAAAACCTTATTTTTTATATTGGTTTGATTGCTTCCTTTGCCCTCTTTATAGTATTATAAAAGTAACCTATTATTTCCTTTTCATCATTATTAGTAAGATAAAGTACTCTCACTAAAAGCTCACAAACTCAAATGAAAAATTGATATTAAGATCAAAATTTATGTCTTCAAGTATAATATTAGAAATCTCTATTTTAGCATTAGACTTAACATATTAAGATGTAATTCATTTATCCCCCATAAATATTTGTCTTAACTCCTTTTTCATTTGAACAAAATACTAAAGTGATAAAAATTTAGTTAAAAATCTTGTAATGGCGGGACAAAATAATTTCTTATCATTTGTAAAATCTTTTCTAATCAAATTCAACATGCATGATTATAACTTAGTGACTTTTCTTGTTTTATGTTGGACCCCACCCCCCACCCTTAGGTGTTTGCGGGTTATACCACGGTGGGTGTTTGCGGGTTATACCACGGCATC
>JAOSBK010000004.1:10463348-10481861 GCA_027568895.1 Erythroxylum shatona
ATTAACTTCTGATTTTATTGTAGAAATTTTCAAAAAGCTTAAAGATCTATTCAACCCCCCCTTCTAGATCGCTAACAGTTTCTATATCATTAAAAAACATGTCATTTCAACTTCTAAATCATCACAAATGTACCAAATATCACAAGTTGTTTCAACACAAGGGCAGTATCAAGTTACCACTTTCAATCTCAAATTTCAATATCATTCATCCCGAATTAGGTCTAGGTCTCTTTTAGATATTTTTCATTATATGTCTTAGGTTTCAGCTCCAATTAAAATCACTCAATTTGGAGGTCTTTAGGCCGAGTTATAGCTAAAACATTGGGATTGGTTCAAGTTAATCGAATACAAAATCTCACTACACATTCCTCTCTTGTCATATTCGACTAATTCTATGCAAAGAAACATCAAAGTAATACCAAGACAACATTGATTTTAAACACATCCATCTCACTCAAGAAGACCCATAAAAAGTAGAAATTTAAGCTAGGAAACTTACCACTTTTTCCTCCAATCTTTTAAGTATTTGATGAATACTTTAAGATTTCTCCAAATCACCATCAAATTCCATCAAAAATGACTACACTCTTCTTCCTCTCTCCTTGGACGATGTTCATCCTTGGCTTCTCTTCTTTTCCCTTTATTTTTTTTGTATCTCACATTAGTCTCTCATCACTATCATGTTTATGTTGAAAGAAAGAAGCAAAATGTTTTAAGTTTTACTTTTTATACTCATTTAATGGATTACACATGTCACCTTCCTATTTGTCATCACTATTGACTCATCAAACACATGTCATCATCTCATTGGTCATCTATAATAACTCATCAATCCACTAATATTATGTAAAAAGATCAAGTTGCCCTTTAATTTTAATTGACCAACTAACTAAATTAAATCCCGAAAACATTCTACAACCGTCTTATTTACAAATTAACCATGAATTAATCTAATTAGGGTCAATACTTATTAATTAGATGCTTTTAAAATTTTTGAATGGGTTTAAAATCATCAATACCCATTATTTTCCAAAAAGGGCATTTTAGTTCAATAATTTTAGATTATCCGAATTCTATTCAAACAACCTCCATTTTAATCCATTTTAGTTCCTATGGACTCCAATCCTAATTCTGGAGTTTTTCATCATATTTTGAAATTATTCGGTAATGTTTCGATTGCTCGAAAAAAATTTCAAATTGAATATGGAAATCACTAAATGTCACCGAAATCATCCAAATTTTATTAAAAAGTATCACCTAAATCTCCAAAGCACATTTTGTGGCTTTTAAAGCTCGTTCAGACTCATTCTGTAACTTTTCGGAGTTTTCAAAAAAATTTCGAGAAATTTCCAATTGAGTCTAGAACCATCTCTGGTCTATTTGTGATATCTGTTAGAATCTCAATAATACATTTAAATGCTTAAATTACTCTAGTACACCATAAGTAGAGCATACTCTATAAAAGTCATGTACAACATATTACACAGTACAATAATTAAACTAGGATATTACACTTGGTTATTATTTAATTAAATGTTCCTCAGTGAAATTGAAGATGAGGTATTTCAAGTTTCAATTGCATTGGATTGTGCCAAATTTTTTTCTAAATTTAAGTTTTATATTTTTTATTAATGTAATTTGAGAATTTTCAAAATTACTCCATTATGTGCATTCTTTTATGAAATTAATGATTTTGTATTTCAATTAAGAATACTTTTGAGCTACTCATACATTCAATTTTATTGTAACTTATCATTCCATAATCCAATTGAGTAAAGTTTTTGATATTTTTGATTAATGTAAATTGAGAATTTTCGAAATTACTCCATTATGTGCATTCTTATATGAAATTAATGACTTTGTATTTCAATTAAGAAAACTTTTGAGTTACTCATACATTCAATTTCAATGCAACTTATCATTCCATAATCCAATTGAGTAAAGTTTTTAATATTTTTGATTAATTTAATTTGAGAATTTTCAAAATTACTCTATTATGTTCATTCTTATGTGAAATTGATGATTTTGTATTTCAATTAAGAAAACTTTTGAGCTACTTATACATTCAATTTCATTGCAACTTATCATTCTAAAATCCAATTGAGTATTTTGAATTTAGACATTCTTAAAGAAATTAGTCCTTTTTTAATTGGGCATAATACTAGGTCAGATTCATCAAATTAAGCCTATTATATTTCTTAATTTTGATTTCATAATCAACATACACCTTCCTGTAAAAAAACTTAACATTTTTATCATATTTTGCATTTCTTAACTTTAATACTAATCAATTTTGTATATTTCATTATGTATCTTACATTATTCTTTGAGATTGCTCACTTCCTTTTCTAATGGTTGAGAAATTGAAGTTAGTGGGACTAAATTTACAGAAGAGTTATTCTCCTACAGGTGATCGTGCACCAATGGTACATATATTCTTTTAGAACCCTTCTTAGTTACCTCCTTAACTTATTGTTTTGTTCCTTTCCTCTACTCTCATAATAAGAACTAAAGGGAACCATAATCCTATACCTAGGACTCTCGCTCTAGGTAGAGCTAATCACACACCTTTTAGGATTTAAAGGACTCAAGAGAGATCCCAACTCCACCTCTTATACCTCCTCCCACTAATAAGGATAAGTATTTTGATACCAACTCTCCTCAATTTCATGATTATGTTTCTATATAGTTATATGAAAAAACTTGTTACCTCTCTTATTAGTCTAAAACAATTCAAAGTATACAGTCTTGTCCAATTTTTCATTGATTAAAGATAGTAATTCCTTCTTACAAAAACATGTCATATAGGCCCAACTAATGATAGGTTATATTATAGTAATATATCCCTTAAAGTGATTCGAGGTGACACCTACATCTTCTCTCAAATATATAGTGATAATATTTAAATCACTTATGATCTTATAAATGAGATCTTCAGCATCCTCGTTTATGAATCCAGCCTATTATAGTTGTTGTACCCAATACAATATCCGACCTTATTTTGTTACTAATCGGGTTTAAATAATCTTTAAATTAGGAAATTAAGAAGAGGTCACTAGAAAACCTAAAAATGTCCATATCCATAATATTGTTCCTCAATTTCATCATTTATTTGTTAAGTATAACTTTGTTTTTACTAGTGGTAACTTTACTTTCCTACACCATAATGACTTTTGGCTCCTTTCCACCCTTATGATAGGAGAGCATATTCATCTCTGTCTCTTCATTTTACTTAATATGGTGCATTTCCATCAAACAAAGAAAACACATAAAACATTCCTTATCCACTGATTGCTAGCCCCGTCTTCCAACATTTTCACATTCCTTTAGTTCGCAATGAAAGTGACTTTGATTTCTTTTTTTATTTTATTACTCTTAATCATATAAGTCACCAATTGGTTAACATTTAACTGAATTGGCCATATCAGTAGTAATAACTACAACTTCAATAGCCTTCTCCAGTACATGAGTCTTCCTTATTTGACGATGGTCTCAATAAGCCTATCTTGAGTCACACTATTGAGCTCTTTGTAGATGATGAGGCCAATACCTCAAGGATACATCATAGGGCTCCACTGATGCTTATTTGGAAGCTATTAAGTATTAGTTGACCATATTGCGAGGCAAACTTGAGTCTTTTTAAGACATCATGATGCATCAATTTTATGATTTTTAAAGCTTAAATAAGTCTCAAATTCCTCATCTAGATAATTTATTTTTTATGTTTCTAAAAAAGGGGAGAGTAATTTTAATTGTTGTACATATGAAAATTTTGTTTTTGAAATCTCTTTTATGTTTTACTTCTTATTATATACACTTACTTGAAATTAATGATCTTTTTTGTTATTGATATTGATTTATGTCTTATGTATTAATTAATGAGGAGCTATTCATTATCTTGATAAGGATAGTTACTTATTTGCTTAATCTTATTATTGATCTCTAATATTAAAAATATTTTTATCATAAAAAAGGGAGACATTATTGAACTAAGGGAGGCTCCAATCTTGATAAGAAGAAAAGATAAATCCTACAAATGAGTTTGATGTCTTAATAAGAAGCCTTATAAGAACATTATGAGATAATGTATAACTTAAGGAGATACTTCATGATGATAATAGAAAAGATGCAATTTACAACTTACAAAGTGAAGATCATCAAAACATATTAAGGTCATTTTATAATTTTTAATAGTAATTGTAATCTCGTTTTATTATTTTGGTAATCTTAAAGGCTCACTATGCATAAATATTTCATATCACTCTATTGTTCGAGCCTTTTCATTTATCAAGAGGTATTAAAGTTTTTAGTTTAATCTAAAATACTCTTAATCTTAAAATTTTAGGGAATATTTTGAATGTTATTTAATCATAATTGCAAGAAACAAATCAAGTGAGCATTTAAAAGTTTTTAAAATCATATTTTTAGGGATATTGACTGAGCAATATAGGTTATTGGTCAACCAATGCAAATTGAAAAAGTAACATGTGATTTATTGCTTCATTGGTTGACCAACGTAGTTGTGTGATCAACAAATGTCTCTCCAAGGGACTCATTGATTAACCAATATGCTTAAACAGTCAACCAATGTCTTAATGGATAGTGAATGTGTGCATTCAATACATAATGGTTGATTAATATACTATACTAATCTCCCGTTGATTTACAACTAGTCATTGTAAAGACTAATTTTTAGCTACAACGGCTATTTTTTAGCTATGACTATTTTTTAAAACCTTATAAATACATGTGTTCTTATTATTTCTTACATCAAGAAGCATTTGGGTGTCTTTTACTCATATACCTAAGTGTTTTCCATTTGAACACTCATTGCCTCATTTGGAGTGAGTAGGCCTTTTTGATATTATCAAAGTGATAAAGCGAGTAATTTTGAGTTGTAAGTTTCCATTGGGTCTCTTATTGTATTTGAGAGTATTCTAAGTAACATTGAGGTTCCTTTTTACCTTAGGAAAAGATTGTATAAGGGTTTCTCTTTGCCAAATAAAGATTGTACAAAGGTTATATTATTCATCTTAAAAAAAGAATTATAGTAGAAATCTAAGTAGAGTATTAGAATCAAATGCAGTAAGGATTATTTTTCAAACCACTATAAATTGGTTTGCATCTCCCTTTCCTTACTCTTTTACTTTATTAGTTAAGAGGATTGTCAAATTTTATATTTTACTTCATACTTTTATCATTTATAAATTATGATCATTATCATATTAATTTAGTAACTTTTAGTTAAAAAATTATAAACACCAAATTTATCCTCTCATCTTGGGTGCTATTAGGGACTAACAAGAATAATAATCTTTATCTATATAAACAAAAAAATTAACTAATAAACTGTCCGATCTATAAATTTAATCTTTGTTAAACATAAACAAAACTTTTTGGTCTTCTTCCACCATTGCAACCTCTTCAACTCTTTTTTATCTTACCACTAGTTTCCTATTTCCTATTACCACGCCAAAAATTCACAGATGAAGTAGAGAAATCTAACTCCAACTTCCAAATGAAAAGGAGCACTACCTAAGAACTCATATTTGCCTATTGAAACACAAATAAGATCATCGTTATCGAGAAAGACACAAACATATTCGAGTCATCTTTAACTTGCTTCTAAACGTAATGTTAGGTGTAAGAGCAAATAATATTATAACTTTGTTGTCAAGTTGAAATTCCTCTAAAGCTAGTCATTGTCATTTATCATATGCTTGTAATAAAGTTTTCAATCTTTGGGAAGAAAAAATCTGTTAATTATTATTCCATTCTTATTCTTTCTCTTTATCTATTTAATTTTAGTAATAGCTAGTTAGATGTAAATAGTAGGAACTTTTTGCTCTTCATTTCTTTACTTTTACCTTGCCTTTGTATTCTTAAATCTCCTCTGTTGTTTTTTGTTCTCATCTAGTGTTCATCTTTATGATATACTTATTAAGAATATATTTGAAATCAGTTACAATAGTTTAATCTCTATCTAATGTAGAACATTGTGTTTCTTGAGATCCAATGTGAATTTTAGTATGTATTACATAGTCTATAGTTATATAGTTCTTCGTGAATGTTTCATCTTGTTTAATGGCAATCCACTTCTACACATTATTGACATAATTGTTGAATGCCTATTTAGCTACTACAATTTAATTGTTTAATATGTAATTCTAGTATTATGTGAATGCCAATAATTCTTTAACTCTCGATTTGTTTGGAGAGTATAATGTGAATTCCTACTCTTATATTTAATTTTAGTTTGAATTATTAAATTTATCATCAATTAATTGTACATTGATAAATATTTTGTATAATATTTTTATTTCAATTAAGTATTTCATTTTTATCTTATATTTTTATTTACACTTATAAATTCTACTTCCTATTTATTATATACCACTTTTATGACCGTTGTTAGAATTTTAAACTTTAAATCTCTTTTTTTACTGATTTAATTTTTTAATTTTTAAGATATTGAATACAATTACAAATACAATGACAAACAAGAGAAAAATGCTTTTAAAATTATATTGCAAATCGAAAATGAGAACTGATAATAACAATCTAACAAATAATAAACTAATTGACATAATATGACAAGTAATAAAGCAAACAAACTTCCTCTACGAGTGATTGACACGCTTTATAGAAACTTTTAACATATTGTTCCTTAATCATATTAAAGAGTTCTTTTTTAAATTATCACAACATGACCACAAGATGTACTTATTATAGTGAAAAAAAAAGCATACTGCTAATCAATATTTTAAAAACCAAACAAGATTAATTGATTTAATAACAAAATTCTTAAATTTACCAATTTTTTGATTCAATATTTAATTTTACAGTTTGATTTAGAATAATAATATTTTATATTAAAAATCAACTAGTTTATTTATTAATCGTCTAGTTTTGTAAATTAATTAATTCTGATAAATTAAAATAAACTAACTAATTTTATAATTTTTAATTATTTTTTCAACCTTTAATTAATTTCGTAACAAACTTTTTAACCTCTAAACTCTTGTCCCAATTTTTAGAACATTAATGCTAAAGTCGTTATATTATTTCTGTTTTAAAAATTCTATCACTTGTAATTCTGAAGGGTGCTTGTTAATTTGACTGAATTGGGATAGGAATTTATCCGAAGGTATACATAAAATGAGGAAGAAGGAAAAGGTCGATAACTGTAAGCGTAAAAGATATACTGTGTAAGGTATGTACAAAGTCGTCCGGATCAGATTGACTTACACTAATTCCAGAGATACAGGAGCAAATTCCCACTCACGCAAGTATCCTCATCCAACATCTCCTAAAAGTCAATTTAGAAAGAAAAACTCTTCAATGGCGGAAAGTCTTCACCACTTGCTCTATCCGTCTTCGGCAAAGAGGACAGTTTGTCAATTGTGATGAACAAGTGGTACAGCAGCACATGTGAGCACACCTTAAATCAATCATAAGTGAAAACCACATCATTACATCACGGTATCCAAGGAAGGAAGGAAGGAAGGAAGCGTTTGAAAGCAAAGTTAAATGCTGTAACAGAGAGCATTTCATATGCGCCACTGATTCTGATGAACTATATAAGCTTCCCACTTCAGTAAACTATTATAATCAAGTAGAGTACCAAGTAAGCAGATCAAAGAGTGAAGCAAACATGTCCTAACAAAGAACGGGTTCCAGCTAGTTTTAGATCACAACGCCAGTCCACTGATACAGCATAACGTTAAGAAAAAACCTTCCAAAGTGCATTACATCTTGCAACTTGGATAAGATCTCTCTCTAGTGAATGCTCACCTCTGAGCCTCAACTCTATAGTTATTACTTCCTTTAAAGTTTCAATTGCTAGTTTTTGAGAAACTAATAGCGTTCAACAGATGAAACTTCACTTCAGCCTTATATAAGACACTTTTCTATTGAACTCTCGAGAAATCAAGAGCACTCTAAGGATTCATGGTTAGGAAAAGATATCATACTCTTATGATCTTGTACTGTTATAATAGAAAAGGAAAACTTGTCTACTTACGGAAGGAAAACAGCATTGTATTCATGCTCAAGGCATATCACGCATAGATCTGGAACAGGACGCTCTCTCTTAGCATTATCTGATCCATTATCAGCTTGACCATTTGATGCTGCAAACAAGGGCAAACCTCTAATACCTCAAAAAAGTAAATTTTCTGCAAAAACAATAATGTCACCTTTTTTACCTTCATGATCTTGTTCTGACCTCTTCGCAGCAGCAGCAAGTACCCTGCAATAAAGCACTCCTTAGATCCATCTCGTTATAACAGAAAAGGCCATAATGGCACGACAAGCCTGATAAATAATTGCACTTTAATCATAGACTTAAAAACACCAAAGAAGGTAAAACCTCAAAGTTTAGGGACTTTGTAAGGTTTAGACTTCTACAAGAAGAAAAGATACGATACAACTGGAGAACTGGTAAGTCCTAATTTAAATAACCTAATTTTAAAAACTTTCATCAGTTTTTCACTGGAAGAGTGATCTTCAAAAAGCTTAATGACAAGTAAGACTACTTCTCCTCTCTGTTCTCTTTCTTCTCAGTTCTGGGACTTCTCGAACCTCCAAGAAAGGTACAGCAGTGACCACGTAGACATCACAACATTATCTTAAGGATTCTCATAAGCAATAATTAATTATCAATTATCCTTAGAAATTCGTTGCAACACAAATATTTAACAACCACCTCTACAATCATAGAATTCATCAGTACAAACCTATTTTGCAGTTCCCGGCGACGCTTTCTCTCCATGATATAATGTATAGCATGTTTGGCGATAAAGAATATACCAAAAACTGTCAAGCCCATTGAGGCACACTTGTACCACCTGCATATAAATTCCATTATTCGTGAACTGCTGCAATAGAAGAACTGATTTTGAATTTGTGGATGACTGCATATATCCAACCTTGCCCACTTCCCCAAATTTCCAATGAGTTCATCAAGAGTCTTGGGAGATACATAAAAAGGTCCTTTGTGAGGACGCTGAATCCGAACTGTTCCAATGTCATCTTTGACAGCCTGTAAACAAAATGAAGAAGCAAAATAGCTTCAAATGGATAAGTGAAAATTACGATACAGTATACATTCAAAGACATCAACTATCTGGGGCAAGGGAACAACGTCCTGCCAGGATAAGACGTTCTTCTAACGATCAACATTGCCGTCACAAAAAGTGAAAGAAGGCTGGGGAAACTGAAGTAGATGAATGCTCCTCATAGATGAATCAAATCACCAATACCCAAGTTCAAATAAATGTATCAACTAGTATATGACAATTGTCGAATGCTTCCAGATTAAAAATAGGAGAACAATGATCAGTTCAAGTAATTTACCCATGAAGAAAAAATGATTAGGTTAGAAGGTGTAGAACTTGGAAACATTATGCTAAATCAAGGAATTATTGAAAAAGGGCTAGAAGACTAATCAAAATTGAAAATGACAAAATTAGGAGGAGAGCTGATGCCAAGATTATTGTTAAACAAATGAAAACTGTCATCATTCAAGTTAACATACCTCGCCTACAACAGTCAATGAAGTACCAGTTGGGAGCACCCTTTCGATTCGCTTGACTCCAAGCATCTGAAATTATACTTACAGTTGAACAAGCTTAAACAAAATTTTTTAGTAATGTTGACTGAAGAAACAACCAAAAAGACATACCTTGAGTCCTTGAAGATAGTCCAATGTTCCACGTACAAGCGATCGCCCTGACTCCTCAAAAACTTCACTTGCAACAGTGAACAAAAAGCCTGAAGCACCTCGTGCCCCCACAACATATACTCGATCAGTCTCATCATCCTGATAATTATTTTCAAAAACTCCGTAACAGGGATTTCTCATTCAACCATGATCCCAACAAAAAAACATAAATATTTGAGATGAAATTTCTTAAGAAATGCAAGGAGAAAGTACAATATCAACGAAAGAGTTGCACTTTGAATAAAGACAAATGAACAGAGATTATCACTCACCAAATACCATGGGACTTCTTTACTCATTGATAGCATTAAGGCCGAATCTTGAATCCAAGATCCAGCATCATTGTGCTTCAGGAAATGCTGTTCCGCCTGAAGAGCATTTAGTAAAATAAATCCAAATGTTAATTTGGGAAGGGGGATGCACATAAAAAGCTACACTCAATAAATTGTTATTACCGTCTCTTCTACAATAACACCTCTAAGACCACTATACTCGCAACTAATTGGAGTATCTGAGCCAACTCTTCCGGAAATTGCAACAACCAATGGCAAGAATTTCCTTTCAATATCAAGTAGTTTTGCTAAAACAGAGAGAACAGAAGATTCATCGTTTAGAAAACACATAATCACATGCATAAGTAGAAATTAGATTAGCCAGTTTCTATGTGTTCAAAATTATTCATCACAAGAACTGGTTTTTCTTTTTCCATATTTCTAATAAGTGAGGGGGCTCATCATGAGCATAATGTGTAAAAGGATCTGAGTTTGGACAGCAAATGGATATTGCCTGGTTCACTGAACAAATACTGTCAATGATGAAGAAAGCCTAGGCAGATGAAGCCTAAATAAGTGTCTAAGCTGAACTCAACCAGAAAGGTTTCCAAGTTGCTATGGTCCTGAAGATAATGTTACAGATCTATAGAACAGTATCTTGCCACAAAATTTCCGCAGATAAAGCCTAAATTATATGTACTCATCAAGTCATCATTCTACAGAACCAAAAAAGAAAGCCTAAGACAAAGTCAGCTCATTCTATCCACCAACGCGCAGAAGGAAATACTGAAGTGAAGTCGTTCAAGATCCCCAAGCCACAAGGGAAAAAAATGAACATTAAGAACCTCCGCGTACCCAAATCTTTCAACTGATTAACTCTGGACACCGATTTAAGAACCTCTGCATCCCTGCAACACCAAGAAACGCACATCAGCACACACTCATCCATTAAACTCTTCAATTTTATCAATTTTAACACATTTTTAATAAATTTATCCAAAGAGTAAAAAGGAAAAGACCTGCCACTACTCCTTCCGAGCAAATACAGAGCAGCTGCACTGAGGCAGCAACTAAGTCCACCCCAGGGAATCATCTCCGGTAACGTTCAGTTAAATATGACAAACCCTAATCAGGAATTCTCACTTTACTGCCATAACTTGTATTACTCGTCCATAACCAAAACAACAAGGGAACACATGCAAATCGGAAACATTTTAAACCCAATGCAGGACTAAGTGAAACCGAGATTAAAGACAGGAGCTTTAACGAAACTAATGATAGAAAAGGGTACAGTTAGGATCTGCGACAAAGAAATTGACTTGAGGAGGGAGAGTAAAAATTCTGTGATCGAAGAAGGTTTAGAGAGAAAGAGAGAATCTGGTGCGAGGAGTGAAGCGGAGGGACACAAAGAGAGAAAAGGAATGTTTTGGACAAAGAAAGATCCAAAGCCAATTAATTTTTATATTCTAAATTTAAATTGCTTATTATCACAAAAGAACATATTTCATTTTCCTTTATATATTTGTTCCCCTGGAAAATCATTAATTTTAATTAAAAATTGTTAGGAACTTATCTTCTTTACGTGGATAAAGTCGGCTGTGTTTGAGTTTGAGGTTAAATGAAAACAAAATGCCTAATTGGTGGCATTTTCATGCTTATAATCTGGATTTGCACACAGCAGAAAAAGGCTCGAAGAACAGTGGTAGCGGCATTTTACTGAGTTCCAACTTCTTACAAAAGCCTGAATATTTAAACTTATTAATTCACCATGAAACTCTACAACTTGGATTTGACTTGCCAAAGAATGCTCTTTTATTTTTCTTAGTGAGAGAATTTCTGCCAGTACTTGTTCTGAAACGACTTTGTTAGCTGCTTCTGTATAATGGTTCCCGTCCCAATTTATGTATTCAGCTGTATTGTTGCAAGGACTTCCCGTAACTTTGCTCCCATTCAGTTTCTTGGTTTCTCCACAAGCAATCCAACTGTCGAAATTCAATGGCGGTCCTCCGTGACCACAGCAAGCTGCCAATGGCTGTTTGAAACCTGAAAATTATTGTTCACGAGAAAAATTAAAGAAGACAACAGGAACTTTCTGAAGATCAGGGATAATTACCGTATGAAGCAAAATTTGAGATTAGATTCCACTTCACTGAAAATATGTCGACATAAGTAACGTTAGCATCAGCAAATTGATCCCAGAAGCTAGCGCAATGATCATGTAATTGTGTATTGAAAAGCCCTGCAGCGCGGTTATGTGAACCAACACAACCAAGCTGGTCCAGCTTTGATTCATTTTTCCCAAAAGTTGCAATGATCCTAGGCAAGCAGCCAAATGGTCCTGTATTGTGAATCCAGAAATTCCTGGCACCTTCACCGTATAATCTCTGCCGAAATTTGAAACAGGAAAGAGCAATTAGGGTTTATAATCTAAGATATTGTTACAATCATCATCTTCAAAAACAAATAAATAACAACCTTAATTCCAATCTCAAATTCTGACAAAATTTTTGGGATAGAGTCCAGTACTTGGTCCTCTGATTTAAAGTAGAATGCACCATCAAGGTCATTCTGACCCATGTCAACCATGTAAAGGCCCTGCCTGAAATAGTTTTCTAAAGGGAGATGCTTCTGAAGTTTTGTCCCTAGAATCAATCCCAAGTCAGTTACTTCGGTTAAACATATCATGATCATCTTTAGGTAATAATCATCTTAACTCATGAAGGGACATCTGATCATTACCAATTGTTAGTAATTCAAGAACCCGAGCCTTAAACCTGATGAACTGAGCCACCTGAATCCCAAACGAAAATGGAGTTCTTGGAGCTGTACTTGGCAGTATGGTAGATCCTCCAGCAGCAAAATTACAACCTCTTCGGAAGCTAGGTGCACCAACAGAATCTAGGTAGGGGTTCAGGAATGGTAGGTCCATTGCATTCACTGCAACATCGATGTCGTCAGATGACTGGCAAGGACTATCAGCAATTAAGTTTACTATTTCATAGACAAACTAGTGTACTTCACTTTATGGGTTTTGAACTAAAAAAGGTACAGAAGAAGGAAAGATGAGCTCTCTTTAAGGCTGATATAAATGTAAGATGATTCGATAAGTAACTCAGAAAATCAATGAGCAAACGGCCGTTGCAAAACCATCCAGATGGTTTTTGGAAGTAGTTTTGCCCATTAGGAGGTCCTACAGGAAAAGCAACACCAGCAACTAGACCACCAGTGTCGGAATTCGAGTCACCGAAGTTGAACACCGCAGGGTAGGTGAGGTTGAAGGCGCTACAAGAAGGCAGAGACGTGGAAATCGCTGCAACTACGAAGATCATGAACATTTTTCCAATAGAAGATACTTTTAAGAGCAATGAACAGCGAACAAAGAAATTCATGAGGGCTAAGAGAAAGTATCTGGTCCTTGAACAAAGTCGCACAGGTGCCTGGAAAACAAAGAAGGGAGCTTTTCAGTGAAATGAGAGTGCTTTACTTGGAATAAGGCAACGAAAGAACAGATGTCATGGTCGGTCTACGTTTTTTTTTTTTTCCCGGTGGCTTTTATTGCTAAACAGTTTGCAATGAAAAAGGAAAAGGGAATGGTAGTGAACAGGGTCAACGGTTCATGTCACCAAGGTCTAGAAGATTGAGTTTCTGGAATCGAATCTCGAGTGAGTAAATAAAGAATAATATAACCGGTAAAAATGGAATGGAACTCGGAACATGGCACAATTTGAGAAGGAAAGATATTAAAAAGAAAAGGCTTCAAATCCTCCAAGTACGTGCAGAAAGTTCACCGAAGTTGACATTAAATATCATTGTAGAAGGGCCAAGGAACGCAGATTCGGATCTCTGTCACAAGAGGTGTTCTTGCTTGACCTGAACATCAGCAGCGGTCCCATAAATGACCAAATCTTTGGACTTGAACTTGTTTCTAACGAATTTGTAGCACTAGTATTATTGTGAACAGTTGTTTTTGCAGTTGTAGTTATCAACAAACTGAAGCCTTTTCGTTGTCCTCTGACAGACTAGAACCCAAGCTAATTCCAATACCAAACCAAGCTGAGACTCTTTGTACTTGTCATAACTGTTCTGTGCTGAAGTTCAATTAAATAATACAAGTTCAAGTTGATAGCAGAAATTTAATCGCAGATGCTGAAAAGCAACTTTGTTTCTGTGGAACAAAAGGGCAAGCAACAATTTTCTTGAATTACAATTAACTTAAAACATGGTCTAATTGTTACTATTTCGTACCCTTCTGAACCGCAAGAGACACGAGTTACGTTTTCAAAGCCTTGGAGAACAACTTCTGTAAACATGTTAATACAGCATTAACCATAAACTTCATTCTTGTCCTTTTCATTTCATTCCCAGAATTTCCAGTCAAACCTGAACTGTTCAGCTTATTAAAACACTATACATTTAGCAATGATGATAACAAGTCCATGAAGCCAGAACTACCGTATTACGTTTGGGGGTAAATAGAAAGGGATTTGAACTTGGAAAATAATGGCTTCTTTACTGCAAGGAATGTATCAGAGAAGTTTCCTGTTAGTATTTGCTTTGTAACAAAATGATTTGCAGCTTCTGTGTAATGATTGCCATCCCAATTAATGTATTCAGCAGTATTGTTACAAGGATCTGCTGTCACCGTGGTGCCATTCATTACCTTGGTTACCCCACAAGCAATCCGATTATCGAAATTCAATGGCGGTCCACCATATCCACAGCAAGAAGCCAATGGTTTTTTGAAACCTGAATGATTGTAAATTAGAACTTGCCACTTACAGGGGAAACAAAGAAACTTTTGAGGGATAAATACCACATGTTGAAAAGTTTGAGATGAGATTCCACTTTATTGAAAAAATGTCAACATAAGTTACATTAGCATCCGGACAATGGTCCAGGAATTTGCTGCAAAGATCATGTAGTTGTGCGTTGAAAAGCCTAGCAGCACGGTTGTGTGAATCAACACAACCAAGCTGGTCCAGCTTTGATTCACTTTTCCCAAAAGTTGCAATGATCCTAGGCAAGCAGCCAAGTGGTCCTGTATTATGAATCCAAAAATTCCTGGCTCCTTCACTGTATAATCTCTGCAGAATTTTCACAGAGGACAGAGCCGTTCGTGTTTATAAGAAAAAATTATAATAATAATAACAATGAACAAGGAGATAAACACCTTAATTCCAGTCTCAAACTCTGACAAAACTGTTGGAAGAAAAGCCAGCACTTGGTCTTCCGATTTTGAATAAAATGCACCGTCGACATCATTCTGACCAATATCGAACACGTAAAGACCTTGTTCGAAATAGGCTTCTAAGGGAAGGTACTTCTCATGTTTTCTATCTGAAACCAATCTCAAGGTATCAGTTGCTTCTTCTACAAATATCATTTCGATATCTAGGCGACATCTTAGTCCATGAAAACACGTACTATTGTTACCTTTTGTGATTAGTTCAAGAACTCGAGCCTTGAACCTGGCGAACTGAGCCACTTGTATCCCAAACGAAAATGGACTTACTGCAGCTGCACTTGCTGGAAGTATCGTAGATCCTCCAGTTGCAAAGTTACAACCTTTCTGAAAACTTGGGGCACCAACAGAATCCAAATACGGATTCAAGAATGGTAGGTCCAATGCATTCACTGTAAGACCAATATGGTTAGAATTAGATGATTGAAAACGACATGCAACAAGCAACCGAGTGTGCTGTACTTGAGAAGCAGTTTAGTGCTGAAACAAATTTTTTCACGGAATACTGTGATTAGCTTTCTTACTGACAGATAAGACACCTAACTCATAAAATCAATGATCAAACGGCCATTGCAGAACCGACCGGACGGCTTCAGAAAATATGTTTCCCCATTTGGAGGTCCTAGAGGAAAAGCAACACCAGCAACCAGGCCACCGGTGTCAGAGTTTGAGTCACCGAAGTTAAAAACCGCAGGATAGTTGAAGTCCAACGAGCTGATAGAAGGCACAAACGTGAAGATTACAGAAAGTGAGAGAATAGCAAACAGCTTTAGAAGAGTGACAGGTTTAAGAGCCATGAACAATTAATGAAGAAGCTTAGGTAAGGCCAGGAAAAAGGATCAAATGGGTATAAACAAAGTCGCGGAATTGGCAGGAAAGCAGAAGACACAAACTTTTGTCGTAAAATGTGGGTTCCTTGCGACACTTGTAGATTCGGAGTAAAGAAATAGTAGATGCCATACGTTGCTTTTCTACGTGGTATAGTTTGTCTAATCCAGTTATCGTGTCCTACATCAAGCAAAACGTTCATTAGAATTCACGTTAAAAATCATTGTCAAGGAGCACAATATGATGAACACTTGAATCATGTAGGTACTCGTAGCCATATGCTACGTAGGAGTTAAAATCAAGATATCCGCGACCTTCTTTCTTTGAGATGAGAGGTCTGAATCCCGAGCTTTAAGTTTCAACGTCTTTTCAAAAGACATAAGTCGCATTATTTTAGTAGGATATCACAAAACTAACGGGGTGTTTGAAAATATACCGAATTGAACTCATTAACGAATTGGATTCAATTATATTAATGAGATTGAATTAAAATCAATTTACAGTGTTTAGAATAAACTCAGTAATATTATAATTGAATTCAATTACCACTACAAGAAAAATGGAGTTTAGGCTGTTTAGCGACGAAAATTATCGACGAAATTTAGATATATTCTGTCGGTAACCTTATTTAGCGATAGAATTTACTGACGAAAAAAGTCGTCGGAGATACGGTCGCAGGTAAATTTACCGACAGAAATTATACCGTCGATAAATTTACCTGAGGAATTAACGACGGTATAAAATAAAAAATTTTCTGTCAGAAAATTACCAACGGAATTGACTATTCCGTTAGTAATTAGCGACGGAAAAAAATTCTGTCGTTAAAATCCAATATTTTACCAACGGAAATTTTTTTCCGTCAGCAAATTTGCTGAAAATTATTTTTTAAAATTTACCTACAAAGTGTTTAATTTCTGTAGAAGCTACCTTGAAGATAACTTCATTATTTCAAGTAAAAGAATTGAAATAATGAAATTCATACTAAAAAAGAACCGAAAATAAAGGATTGAAATTATTTTTTAAAAGAAAAGGCATTTCATCAAACACCTTACCTGTATCAGAAATTTATCATAATATCACAACTAAAATCATGTCTTGTCCCTTCTATCACTAATATTTATACCTTAAAATTATTTTTCAATAACAAAATACACAAATAAACGAAAGTAATAAATACCCAGACTAACTTTCATCCAATATACGAAAAAACACAACAGTAGTTGCAAAAATACCTCTACCGAAGGGCACGATGATAATGACTGGAGAAGACAACACCGACGAGCAGAAAAGGAGTCCAGAACAGAGAAATGGACTCCAAGAAAACCGAAGAGGAGACACAGGAAGAAGAAAGAAGAAGACACAAGTGGGAGGGAGATGTCGGAATTTAAAAAGAATTTCCCGACGGAATTACCGATGGAAATTTCCGTAGGTAAATTCAAAAAAATTTATTCCGTCAATAATTATCGCCTTTTTATCGACAGAACGAAAATTTCAGTCGCTAAATCCATTTACCGACTGAATTTACCTACGGAATTTTTCGTAAGTAAACTCAAAATTTTTTATTCCGCCAAAAATCCCCTCCATATTTAGCTACGGTATTTTTTCGTCGCTAATTTTGCCGCGACGTATTCCCTTCAAATTTATTGATGAGTGTTAGTACCGTTGCTAAATTACTCAATTTTAACGACGGAAATATGCTTTCCGTCGCTAATTTTCAACGGTATATTGTTCATTGGTAATTTTTTGTTGCTAACTTGTAGTGATTACCGACGGCCATATTTTTCCGTCGCTAATTTTTCCGCGACGATTCTCTCCAAATTTAGCGACGAATAGTAGTACCATCGCTAAATCACTCAATTTTAGCGACAAAAAGCATATTTTCGTTGCTAATTTCCAACGGTAATTTTTCCGTCGCTAATCCACATTTTTCTTGTAGTGTAGAATAAGAGAAAGTTAAATACTTGAAAATAATAAGGCAACTAGAATAAGATAAAGTAGATAGAGAAGAAATGATGCAATAATGTTTTCTCTTATTCAATCTCAACTTGGCAAGCTAACAATACTAACATAAACATGCTTTGTAAATTGATTGCACTTAGTTAATCAAAAAGGGAATATTCTATTCCTCTAAATCATACGTATCAGCATGAAGAATATCAAGTGACAAAGTCCCCCAATTCACCGTTGTTGTACATCATCTAGTTGTCTTTTCTATTGAGATTAATTGCTCATGTTCCCATTTACAAATCCAGTGAACCTAATGAGGACTGAAATATTCATTTTGACTTTGTTCATAAAAAAACTGAATCATTTTGTTGTTAGTTTTTTAACTACAATAACTGTCTTAATTAATACAAGTCACAATAAACCAATATTTCATTTTTAGATATATCAACACATTTATGAGCATAGTAGTTTTAGAATAATTCTAATTTACTTAATTTGTT
>JAOSBK010000004.1:10486246-10499168 GCA_027568895.1 Erythroxylum shatona
GCGAACTGGTTGAGGAATAGCGACTTAAAATCCTCAAAACAAGTGATGCAGCACGGAGGTAAGCTATTGAACCATCGCCGGGCTCCTTCTTGAAAGGCTGTGCAGAAAGCCTTACATTGAATGGCATCGGGTATGCAATGCAGGTTCATCATCGACTGGAAGTATTGAAGATAGTCGAGGGGATCGGTCTTTCCGTTATATTTTTCTGGCATTGGTATCTTAGTGCCGACCACTGGAAGACTATCCAGGATCTCTTGAATGAAGGGAGAGCTGTATCGTGCTGATGGTTGATCCGGTCGGGAATTCATGGCCATGTTGATGCGATCATCCACGATTTTTCTAGGGTTTCAACAGAATGACGATCTGCTATCATACCGATCTGCCGAGCTGGGGTTCGCTGCTGTTCTGTCTGAGAGCGTAAGATTTGACGAATCAATAGATCGGCCACCTCCTCTATTTGTCTTTGGGTAAGGGAGGTTTGTTGTGGTGTAGGAGGGTTTGTGTTTAGAGGGTGTTGGACACGAGGGTGTGAATTGTTCCCGGCGTTATCCTCCAGGCCTACGCTCTGCTCTTCTCGGTCTCGGTTTTGGGGTGGCGGTTGGTCGTTCGGATGCGAAGATTGTGTTTGGTTATTTAGGTTTAACGGGGTTAGCTCGTCTGCGCTAGGATTATGGGTGATAGGTGGAGGATGAGTCTGGGGATCATGATGCATCAGCGGAAGGATGGCCGCGGCAGGTAGTTGCAAGCCCATTCGTTGCAGTGCAATTGTTGCGACAGCGGCCACATCTGGGTTCGCTGCTGCCGCCTGACTTATCTGTGTGCTTCTGGACGTGGTGCCCTGACGCCCGGCCCCACGGTGGGCGCTAACTGGTTCAGTCTGATTTTGCTAGGGCTGGACGTCGTTGCTTGGATCTATGATCTTGATTAGCTCCAACCAGGAGAGACCTGCAAAAACAATAAAGGCACGCCGGGGGTTGATCGCTGGCTTGCCCCTCCGATGCTTAAGTCAGTTTACTGCGCTAGGTTTTTTATCCAACAACAATGGTTATCAGAATTATGAGAGTCGTACCTGCATCGTGAGGAGATAATGAACTTATATAATAAGTACCTGACGTATTTAATTCAACATCAACTAGTTCTGTTGTGTTTTAACTCAACATCTTGGGAATGGCCCGATCGGCCCACACGTCATCCTAAGGTTGGACCTGGGCCTAGCACGACTGACCCGACCAATCTCCATGGGAACATAAATGTTAATGGTGTCTAGCTATGTTAAAATTGTAGCATTTAGAATAGCATGATCCCAAATTGTGACAGATAATGAAATCTAATTATTTGAGAAAAAAAGCAATGTTACATGTTGAAGCATCTACTAAAACTATAAAATAGTGAAATGGACCATAAGGACGATCAATAGGACCACATTAAATAATAATTTAATTACTTTGCAAGATTAGTATAAAGAAAATTTTAATAACAACATGCAATTAATTTGACATTGTAATCCTTAGATTTATACATGCCAAAAATAATAATAGAAAATTTTATTATTCTAAAACGACATCCAAATATTTTTTTTCATAAGTTTTGAAGATTAAGAAAATTTTTAAAAACTATATATGAATTATGTGTCTTTCATTCTCAAAATTATGTTTAGATTTATAAATGTAATTATTTATGAAAAATTTTCCTTAAATCTTATAAATATATTAACTTGGGATTTTAAAATATACCGTCAAACTTATGTTATGTTTTAAAAACATTATTTTGAATAGACATATGTGTTAAGTCTTGTATAAATTGCATAAATTTAAAAATAAATGAAACAAAATTTCAAAATGATTGAAGTACATGCATATATGTATTAATTTTACAAAACTATTTATTTATATTTATAATTATTAAATTTATAAAATAGTGTTGTATAATCATATTTAATGTGCATAAATTTCAAAATCATTAAAGTTTGTTGATGATAAACTACTTTCAATATTTATAAATTTAATAATTATTATATTAAAGCTAACGGTAATCTGATATATATTTTTAAAATTGAATTTAGTTTTGTGAGAACTGGCGACATTAGAACAAAATCAAAGCCCAAAACCATGCTTTTGCCATTTACGCCCATCCCAGACGCTGAACCCCGATTCAATTTTTTCAGCTGGACCAAAAACTCTTATTTAAAACCCTCACTAAAGCCAACCCTTTTAGAGGCATAGAACTCTTAAACCCCCCACCTCTCTCCTGTCTCCGATTCAGCTACGCTTCTCGCTTCATCAACTTCAAATCTTCAATGGCTTCGGTGGCCCTAAGAAACCCTAATTTAAGACGACTTAATCAATTATCCTCCCGGATAGCCTGTTGCTGTCGGGGATCGTCCGCTAGTCCTCTGTCAATATCAGATTGCGTCTCTGAAAATGTCACAACTTCTGTTTCCGTTGGACCTTGGTGGAGATCTATGGCCACCTTCACTCGAACGTAGGTCCATCTTCTCTTATATGATGAGGGTTTTGTTCTTTTGCCTTTTTAATGTCTCGTGTTTTGAAAGATAGCTTTTTGGTTTAGGTGATAGTTAAAGTCATACGCATTCTTTACATGATTAAAGTAGGAATCATTTTAGTAACTTCCATTTTGGAGGAATGCGTTGAAATAATTTGGTTTAGTGAATAATTGAGTTATAAAAGTTGGAACTTCCCAAGCATCTTACGTTCCGTTACCCTGAGAGTGATAGAAAAACTATCTTATCTAATTATATGTTTTTTCTAATGCCAGTAAACCTCATGTAAATGTGGGTACAATTGGGCATGTGGATCATGGAAAGACTACACTTACTGCTGCAATAACAAAGGTTTGACTTGGTTATTTGGCATTTATTTGTACTTGGTATACTCCAATCATGTATTACTGTATTCGTTTAATTGTTTGAGACCTTGAATGGTGGTTTGTAGGTCCTAGCAGATGAAGGTAAAGCCAAGGCTGTTGCCTTTGATGAGATCGATAAAGCACCTGAAGAGAAGAAGAGGGGAATAACAATTGCAACGGTTGGGATCTTGCTCCTCATATTTGCCTGATAGTTCCCATCCATCTTGTCCATTTTTATGAACAAATTGCTGGTTCAAACAACATGTAGGCCCATGTGGAGTACGAAACTGGTAAACGTCACTATGCTCATGTTGATTGCCCTGGACATGCAGATTACGTGAAAGTAAGCTTTTCCATTATTGCTTTAAAAGTGATTAACTTCTGGATTCTTTGGCAGCATACTGTTCCTTTTCTAATTTGAATAATAATTTAAAATACAGAGAGAAGTAAACCATGCTCCAGAAATATGTTGGGGCAATAACACTGCTATGAGTATAGTATTATCTCATGCCTTTTTAATTAATGATGTAATTTATTATAATCTACTTGCATAACTGCATATAGATGCACATAGAGGCATATTTAAAACTTGATGCAGCAAGTAACTAAGTAAATTAAAAGATGTGTTCTGGTTGACCTAACATCAAGCCATATCGATATCTCAACTTGAAAACCATTTGATTAGTTATATTCTAAATGTATTATGTGCTAATGTTTCTAAAAAGTTTACTCTATACCCAGAATATGATTACTGGAGCAGCCCAGATGGATGGTGGTATTCTAGTTGTATCAGCTCCTGATGGTCCTATGCCACAGACCAAGGAACATATTTTACTTGCTCGTCAGGTGGATATCTCTCCCATAAAGTTTGTAACTTTATCAGTATCTTCTTTCCTTTGCTTTTGGGCCTGTTGTTAAAATTACTTTTCTAAATGCGATTAACAGGTAGGCGTGCCATCACTTGTGTGTTTCCTGAATAAAGTTGATGCAGTTGATGATCCAGAGTTATTAGAGCTTGTGGAAATGGAGCTTCGTGGTAGGCAGTCTTTTAAGGTTACTCTATTAACAGGAACTGTTTCTTGTTGTTTATTTCATTTGTTCAATACAAGTTCTTCACTCAAATATTTATGGCAGAACTACTTAGCTTCTACCAATTTCCTGGGGATGAAATTCCTATTGTCCGTGGATCAGCGTTGTCTGCCTTACAGGGAACAAATGATGAAACTGGGAGGAAGGCTATTCTAAAGTTGATGAATGCTGTGGATGAGTACATTCCTGACCCAGTGCGCCAACTTGACAAGCCTTTTCTCCTTCCTATAGAAGATGTCTTCTCAATTCAGGTAAAGAAGACACATGTTGCTGATATAGCCATTCTTTAGCAGCAAACTTCACTTAACAAAGAAGTTTCTTCACTTTTCTCTCTCTTTCATCTCACTTCAGTTTTCTGCATTGTTTTGAGATAGTGTTACTTTTTTATTTTGAATGGAGACCCATCCCTTATTCTGTGCTAGGAAAGAAATACCTTTGGTTCTGCCACATGGATATGGCTAATTCCTTATTTGGCTGTTATGTTCTTGTCATTGCAGAAGAATTAGGGATCTATTGTAAGATGGGAATTTTCTGTTCATTATAGCTAGTCTCTTTTGCTCATATCTTTGTATCTGCATAAATTCTTTTGCTAATATGATTGAAGAAGGTTGGTTTTATACTAGAGTTAATTGAGCTTCGGTCTGTTTATGCTTCTGTTTGTTGAAGGGGCGTGGAACAGTTGCAACTGGTCGTGTTGAACAAGGAACTATAAAAGTTGGTGAAGAAGTTGAAATTTTGGGGTTAATGTCGGTAAGGTCATGAAACTGAGTCCCTTTTCTAATTTTCGTAGGTTTTATTACATTGGAAATGCTATGATATTGCTCACTTATATATGACGTTCCTTGAGCTTATTATTCACTTTGTAAGCCATTTCAGTGATATCATTGCTGATAGTTGACTGGGGAATTCTGTTAGTAATTTGCCTTTTCATGCAGGGTGCTCCTTTGAAAACTACAGTAACTGGGGTTGAGATGTTCAAGAAAATATTGGATCAAGGACAAGTAAGTTTTTGGTTATTAAGGTTGCTTCATGGAGATATTGACGTATTAATTGGTCTGCACACATTTCATTAGGCTGGTGACAATGTTGGTCTACTCCTACGTGGTCTAAAAAGGGAGGATATCGAACGAGGAATGGTAAGTGATGACAAGCAAGATAGAATGGTTAGCTTGCTTATTTGGCCTCTGCTTGAACTCAGATGTTGAGAGGTGGTCACTGCATTTTCTACCTTTTGATCTTTTTGACAAATGCATACAGTGTAAATTGAATTAGATGGAACTGCATGATTGAAATAGGTAGGCTTGTAAGAATTCCTTTGTTGTTTTCTTCATATTGTAGGTCATTGCAAAACCTGGATCTTTGAAAACCTACAAGAAATTCGAGGCAGAGATTTATGTTCTCACAAAGGATGAGGGCGGCCGTCATACTGCCTTTTTCTCAAATTACAGACCCCAGTTTTACATGAGGACTGCAGATATCACTGGAAAAGTGGAGTTACCAGAAAATGTCAAGATGGTTATGCCAGGTGACAATGTCACTGCAACTTTCGAACTCATCTATCCAGTTCCCCTTGAAGAAGGTAATGCCTGTTTTTCATATTGACCATTGTCTTGTAGCCCAAAGTGTTTTTGTCAATTACCTTTGCATGGGATTTTGATATCACATATTTAAACTTAACATAGAAGTCTTGACATACTGTTCTAAGGGATCCGGTGAATTGGGAAATACTTGATTAGTTGGAAATAATACCAAATACCCATCTCATATTTTCTAACTAGATACCTTTTGAGAGATTTTCAGTGTTTGATTACTTTTGAAATTGATTTTGGAAATAATACCAAATACCCATTTCATATTTTCTAACTAGATATCTTTTGGGAGATTTTAAAATATCTTTTGGGAGATTTTAAGTGTTCGATTACTTTTGAAATTGATTCTTGTTCGTTTTAAAGGTGTAATAATATAGTTCTTGCTCTTGTTATGAGCAGGATGATGCAGTTGAAGCTGACGCTTTTGTGTTTTGATTCCTTACGTGGTTATTTCCAATATGTTTAGATAGGTTCCTTGCTTTTGGTTTTTCGGTCTCTACCTAGCACTCTCTTAACTTTGTATCTTATTTCATTCAATCAATTTTTCTTTAAAAAAAAAAAAAAAGATTCATGAATACTATTTTACCATCTTGCAAGCTTTTTAAGTTTTGTTTTACTCCTTGTCCTATATTCTAACAATTGATTCTATCATGGTGGAAAAGCTTTTTAAGTTTTGTTTTACTTTTTGTCCTCTATTCTAACAACTGATTCTATCATGGTGGAATGGTTATATCAATCTGACTCTCAGTTTCAGTCCGGACTTATGTACGTTTTGTACTTGGAACACAGGACAAAGATTTGCTCTGAGGGAGGGAGGGAGAACGGTTGGAGCAGGTGTAGTTTCTAAAGCAATTAGCTGAAGCCTTTTGTAGATGAATTATAGATAGGATTGCGATGTGATGAGTTCACACCTGCTCTATGCCAAGTTCTCGAATTTAGTTAATTTGATAGGCTTATAGGTTCCTTTTTGGCGTGATCATTTCTCTTTCGTTCCCTATTATTTCAGTGGAATAATTCACTGTTAGATATTCCTAATATTGGACAACTACCTTATCATTCAATTCTTTCATTTTGTACACTTAATTCAAACGATGGAATAAGATTGCAGTTACAGATTGCGCACCTCGATCACGCAAGAACCATCATCTGATAACTTTCAGGCTTGCCCAAAGACATGTCTCGAAATGTTTACATGTTATCGGTGACCCCGACCAACAGAAAACCGTTACTGATGGTAAAGAGGCAACGTTTGACATATTGAAAGGAAATGGAAACCTATGCAACTATGATGCCCGCTATCCAAGCAACGTTAACAATTTCTCAACGATAGGTGATGATTGCACTAAGCAGAACATAAAAAGCACTCATCATTTGTTGCAGTTCATATTATGATAAAAGTTGCAAAAATTGATCTCAAACACGGTACGAAGGCATCTAATAATCAAAATTGCTATAAATATACTGACTAGTAGCTTCATTTCAGGACACAAAATTGCTGTTATTTCTAGACACTATTTTCCTAATCAAATTATGATATCTATATACCAACTCACCATGTTGCTGCGAGGAAGTTGAACGATGATGTACCGAATCCTTACATGACTTTGACACCCCAACCGGAGACTCAGATCAATTACAATTAGGGCTTCAATCTTGTCATCTCAGACCTCTTCATCGATCATCAATCATTAGCATCTGTAGCCACCTGTCTGTTCTCCTTTCCTAACCAGTAGCATCACATGATATATAAGCATTCTCCCTTAAATGCAAGCTGCCAAGAGTGCCACTGTAATTGTTGTCAAGCCTCTGACGTATATAACTTTCAGAATGATTTCCACATTTCTCATAATTTCCCCATCTTTCAAACGCGATTTGGTTGCATTCCTGTTGATGCTAACAATTATGTTTGTTAATCTGTTCACGGCCAATGAGAGCCAGACCAGACCAAACCCGAATCCAGTGCTCAGGAATTTAGATGCAGAAAATGGCTTCATGCTTCCAGAAGAAACTTTGCAGAGAACCGAGAGAAGAACAGCGAGGCCAGTCCCAGCAATGCCAACAGAAATCTTGGTAAGAAAGTCAGGAAGCTCAGGGCCAGATTTCTTTATTGAAAGGACTGCTGCTTTCCCAGATGGCTTGTCCACAATCAAAGACAGGAGACACTCGCATGCATATAAGTAGCTCCTCCTGTTGACATCCCTCTCTCTAGCTTCCCTCCTATTGTTCTTCTTCTTTGGAGATGACTTCAGCTTAGTTTTCTCATTTCTGTTTGGAAGAAAATGCATCAGTAAAAAGAAACAAGAAAATGAGGATGGTAATAAATAAATAACGAAATAAATGTATAAGGCATATGCACGGGGTATGGCTGCACACAGCTTTGTAAGCATGCTGGTTGAGATGATAAATAAGTTCAGTAACAAACATAAACTTTGTGAGCAACACTTATCAGCCGATGTAACTTAGTGTTTGCGATCTTGAACTGTTACATAACCCTGAAGTTAACCTACTGATAGCAAAGATGTACCAACCCTTGTGTACTCTCATTAAACTAAATGAAGTGCTCCAGCACCAGATAAGCCACATACCTCTTCAAAGTTGCAGATGCCACACATTTGGCCTTTAAAGAATCCCCAAAATTATCAGGGTGTTCTTCACTGGTATCAAGTCTGCTCAATAAGAGGATAACAGCATGAAAATCATGACAAATCAATTAAAATGGACCAAAGAAAGAATTAATCAAAGTAAAACAGCAAATTGGTCAACGTAAAACAGCAATGCTTTAGCAAGAAGCTCTATCTTCACTGGCAGCTTGACAATTTCAACTTCAGAGTTAAATTTAAATGTTAATGTTACATAGAGAAGATGAAGAACGATATCTGAACAATAAAACAAAAGGTAAAAACAAGTTCATCTCAAAATTATGATAAACTTCATTGGTAATGGCACTATACAACACTGTATACACAACAAGAAAATTAAACAACATTGAAATGTCAACATTTTATAATCAGATGAGGTAAAGGGTCTAGACCCAACTTTGCTAGAATTGGAAACTGGAGAGCCATACAAAAACACAAACTAGGATACGAGCCAAGGAAAAGAAAAAGATTCCTCGAGAAACATAACTTTTTCTAGAAGTCAGTGACCTCCAAGATAAATTAACTAACATAGAGGCATAATTTACATTGTTGTAATTCTCACTTTGGTAATGTTGTAATTCTCACTTTGGTAATCAATACCGTTAAGTAAGGTCGTTCATCTTAGTCACCCTTGAAATCTCCAAAAATCTTGTAGTTTTGAATGATGCTGGAAAGTGTAAATTCTCCTTGACGTTTGGAACTTATAAAAGAAAAAAGAATGACATGGGATGCAAGGATGTCCAACACAAAGCCTTCTGGAATCAAAATTTGGGGTATTGAACAGACCAAAACCTTCCTTCCATTAAATAAGGACATGAAAAGGGCACGGAAAAAGTTAGTCAAGTTTAATCTTCAAAAATTTTGACTGCAGAATATTATAATACTTACAAGCTGCAAGTATTCTGATTAAAGTCCATTATGTCTTAAAATCCATACCTGCTAAATTGGGGAACAAGCATTGGTTGCTTGCGCGACTTTGTTGTCGTTAAGTTCTTTGACAAGTAATACTCAGCAAGAATAGGGTCAATGTTTCCAGCTTGTGTGGCATTTCCAGTGAGTAAAACTGGAGAATGTAGGTAATTTTTTATCTTGGAACAAGAGACAGCATCTCCTACAAAGTCAATTACCCACTTTGGGACATCAAATCTACCACTTGGATAAACAACGGGAACATAATACTGCAAATCCATCACATAATTTAGTTCTTGACTTCCAGCCAAGTCTGAGAGTAAAGATAGATCATGTCTGCATCTTTGTAAGTCACTTGATCTGGACAGAAGATATTGAACGATTTTCTCATGTCTCGTACAACAATCAGTCATTCCAGGGCTCAATTGTACCGAGCCACAGAAACTCTCTGCTACAGGGAAAAGGAAATTAGTAAAGATACTATCACAATTGCTATGAGTTATGCTTCGTCAATTCACAAAGAAGAAGTAGATGACTCAAATCATTATGCCACATCATCCCATCAGACATCACCACAAAGACTCGTACTAAAGTGATCCCACCATGCGCCTATTATAACAACGTACTGATGGTCTCTGATACCAAGTTTTTGTCTGAATGGGGCTATGCCCCTAAACCTGTTAGATATGAATATTTCTTAAGCTTTTCATAAAGCATAATTATAATCCATTCTGCAGTTATGCACCGTGGGGTGGTAGATAGTATATTCTAAAATGATATTGAGACTAGGTCATCCTACAAGCATCCAGTGAGTTGTAAACCTTGGAGATCAAGGAGAACAGGCCTTCTAATGGCTAAGTCAATCTTGGAAAGCCGGTTGACATCATGGAATCTATGCTCTTGAATCCTTGGTTCCTCCTGTGGATGCAATCTCGACATAGCAGAGTTCAATTGTGAAATATTCTGGTTCACATCCTGAGTTGATGGATAGCATTGCCAATCCTGCATCAACCATACATGAGATTATCCATCATTAAACTATGATAAGTAAAAATGGGATTCAATAAAAACCAAAACAGGATGACATGGAGAACAATTTTAGCATTGACATAGATTATCCATCATTAAACTATGATAAGTAAAAATGAGATTCAATAAAAACCAAAATAGGATAACATGGAGAACAATTTTAGCATGGACACGGTTAACTGGTGAGAAGAAATGAATTAGAATTTTCAACTAACGAATACAATTTAATGAATAGCATGCCCGATAAGTGCACCAAAAAAAAAAAAAACCGAATCAATAACTTAACCCATACTAGAAAGCACAAAGATATGAATCGTTTAATTAAAAAATTAATGATAACCAACAGGGGCGTTGCTTAAACACTCTTGATGACGAAGATTCAAAGAAAGTCTTAAATCAATTTCATATCAAGTGGCTTCTCTTAGGTCTTGAACCAGTAATAACTTGGTTATCGACCCAAGATCAGTCCACTGCACTCGGCAGAGCCCTTTCAGAAGTAACGACATATTGGTCGACTTTAAATTTTTTTTTTTTTTGGCCAAGTGATCTAAGACCGACCATTGACATGAACAACAAAACAAATAACCTGTGAGTTAATGAGGTAGGACATAATTCAAACACTAGAACAACCAAGCAAGATATGTAGTTTGGTAGACTGCTGACAATTATTAAATTCAAATAGACTTTCCTCCAATACCCTGATAACCAAACAAAGAAAATCTTAACAAACACATACAACGACAAATCATTATCCCTCATCAATCTATATATGATCATTAGATAGATACCTTGACAACCCTGTTCTGGTCTCGGAGAAACATGATCCCAGGACCAGGAGGGCAGGCATGAGAAGCCATCAAACAAAACTTAAGCATCACCCCAGGGTAGAAAGAACCCAGTTTCGAAATCAAATCACCACCTAAATCTCTACTCTTCCTATGCCTTCCTATGTGTCATTAAACCACATGAACTTGTCTACGTAAATGCCTCAAGATCCACGATTTTGAGTCCACCATATTATGAGTGGGAGTGACCAAAGGAAAAGAAGATTGGGAAAACAAGGTCGGATTGTTGCGACCCAATTTGATGATCGAGAATCTTCTTCTGGGGTACACCTTATGTGCTCACTTGTGGCTGAGAACACTTCATCGATGTTAGCGGACAAAAAAAGCCGCTGTTCTTGGGCTTTTGTTAATCCGGAGTTCGAGATGTTTTTGTTCCTGCGCGTCGAGATTCAGTTTTCTGTTTATGCACTCGGTTTCTTGTTTGCGTTTGATTTGTATGAACCGTTGATGGTCCTGACATATGAGATTTGGGAGGCCACTTGATGGAGAGATGAAGTCAAGTGTAGATGGGAGAGATGAAGACGCACCAGATAAAGGGTCGGTGGAGGCCCACCAGCGATGCGCACTCATAGCTTGACTTTGGAGTAGATTTTTGATTTGTTGCTTTCGATAATACTTACAACCAAAATAAGCTTCAATGTATCGAGATTAAACAATATTATTTTGTTAATTATTTAATATAAATTTAACATAAATAAATACAATAATTAAATAATTGATTTTTTCCTAATAATTTAAAATTTTAAAATAAAACAGCCTGGTCATACTAAGATTAGAAGACCTTAATAAAATGTCAATTAAGTATTCAAATGAAATTAATTGAGGTCATATCTCTAATAAAATAAATTATTTATAAAATCATTGTTATATTTAATATAAATTATTTAGCGAGCAAATATTTTTATAAACTTACATTTTCAATCTTTAGAGGATTTTAAAAATATCCTTTAGTTTCAATCATACTTTTTAAAAGTAATTATTAATGTTACTTTTTTAATAAAAAATACATGAATTCGAATTACACTCTTTTTATAAAATATAAAAGAAAGGTTGCGTATAATTAATGTCTCCTTTTTTATTTTAGCAAAGTGGAGAGATTTTTGCAATAAAATTGTTGTTGTTTTATTTTTTTAATTAATAATAGTAAATTATTAAAATTTTATGAATTGATCAAATAGTTAATATTATTTTTAATTCTTTTATATATTTATGAATAAAATAATTAACATTAATAATAAACTCATCATAGTTTAAATCTTTATTGCTATTTGTTTGTTGAAATATATTTTAACACCATATAATGATTTTTAAAATCAATATCAATATATAGAATTGAATACTTAATTCTTAAAATATTTTTGAATATTATTCAAATCTAAAATATACTTATTAAATAAGTTTCGTATTTAAAGATATTTTTGTTTTCAAAATAGTTTTATTTAACTTACAATAAAATTAGATTATAAAATAGAAATCAAAGCTAATATTTATAATTTACATATAGTTACGAAAACAAAAGATTAAAATAAAAATTAACCAAACAAAATTTTTTATTAAATATTAAAATAAAAATAAATTCAGAAAATTAGTACTCTTACCAATTACGTATTCAACATTGCTTAAATTGCAACATTTATTTAGTATTATGCATAAGAATAAAAATCATTATTAAATTCATAATTATTTGTCACAACTTTCTTTACTCCAAAATTATGGCTGAACAACATCAAATATAGGCTCTCCTTTCTAAGGAGGTCTTGAGTTCGAGTCACGACAAAGGAGGAGAAATAAGCATGTTTCCTATTGATGATCCTCTAGCCCCCTGGGCAAAGCTCCTTAATCGGATCAATTACGGACGCCTCGCTTTCAGCGGCAGTGTGGGAGTTGGAGCTGCTAGGGAACCTGGGGGTTGATGGAAACCTGATGCTGAGCAGAGGGGAGCCAGTGATCAATCATC
>JAOSBK010000004.1:10508899-10534986 GCA_027568895.1 Erythroxylum shatona
TTAATTCCATTCAAATCAACACTTTTCATCACCCACAACACAAACCTACACAAACACCCATTTCCAACCAAAATAAATGTTCATGCTTTAACCTCAAAATATCATTTCAAATTCTTGAATTTTCCTTTTCATTGCACATGAAAATAAAACCACCAATTCCTCATTTAAGAATTCAAATTTTCCAAGAAAAGTTCGGGGTCCAACACTTTCTAGGAGTCTAAATGCTTCGGTAGTAGAAAATGCTACTTTTAAATTCCACTACAGATGTAAAGCTCTTAAACTGACCCATATTTTGTTTGCTGATGATCTATTATTGTTTTGTCATGCTGATTTGACTTCGGTGAAAACTTTGCTTAATTGCATGCATACTTTCTCAAATTTCTCTACTTTGGATATGAACCTTAGCAAAAGTCAGCTTTTTTTATCTCCTGATATGGATCATATGGCCATTCAGATGAAAAAAATTTCGAGTCTTAAAAGAGGTAATCTCCTTATAAGATATCTAGGCATACCTCTTTTAATAGGTAGATTGACTAGGAGAGATTGTATCTCGTTGTTGGATAAAATTGATTCCAGAGTAAACAAATGGACCCATAAAGCTCTATCCTATGCTGGTAGACTTCAGTTGGTAACTTCTGTCCTATCTACTTTTCAGGTTATTGTTCCAACCATTTCATACTTCCCTTCTCCATCATTAAAGAGATAGAGTCTAAATTTAGGATCTTCTTGTGGTCTGGGAAGGTTATGTCTAAAACTCATGCAAAGGTCAAGTGGAATGACCTATGTAGACCTAAAAAAGAGGATGGTCTGGGGATTAAACTTTTGTCTACTTGGAATAATATCTTGTTAGGAAAAAGGATATGGGTTCTTTTTAATGATAGTGAAGCTTTATGGGTAAAGTGGGCTCATATATTATTCTTAGAAGGAAAAACTACTGGAGTGCCCAACTGAGAAATAATAGTTCTTGGAGTTGAAGGAATATTCAGGGTAGGAATATTATTGGGAACCAATTCAAATTTAAGATAAGAAATGATATTTTTACTTTCTTATGGCAGGACCCTTAGCATCGTAGAGGTACCCTAAAGGATCTCTCAAGTCCTAGAGTTATCAATAGATCAGAATTTCCAATGAATGCAAAAATAGTTGACGTTATCAGAGACAATGTAAAGCGCTGGCAAGGTGCCACAATTGAGACCATTCGTATGCTAGAGCCATTAATGTATCAACCCGATTGGTTTGAATCTGATAGATTATAATGGATTACAAGCCCCACAAAAACTTACACAAATGCTTCAGTATACATTTTGATGAGACCTCTTTATCCGAGAGTACCTTGGCATAAATTAGTGTGGAATAAAGATACCAACCCAAGGTATGCCTTTATCTTATGTTTAGCCTTCCTAAATAAGCTACAAACAAAGGATTAACTCCTTTATAATTATATTCCTAACCATTGCTCCTTGTGTTCCTTGGATAATGACTCTACCAACCACCTCTTCTTTGAATGTTCTTTTTCAAAATCAATGTGGTTACATTGCCTCAGCCACTTTCAGATAAACATTCCAAACCTGCTAAACCTTCAATCCATTCTAAATTGGTTTAGCTAACCTCGAAACTTCAGAAACATTAACCTCAACACCTTTATCATCCTTTTATCTGTTATTGTGTATAACTTATCGTTCGAGAGAAACCTCTTAACCTTCAAAACTCAGTTAGGGAAGTGGGGAACATTAACACTAAAATGATCTTCCAAGTAATGGAACAACTCTACTCAAACATTGAGAGAAGGTAAATTGTGGTTTCTAGCTTGTTTTCTTCTAAAGTTTTTATTTTGCAGGTTTGCTGGTTGGTTCAGGAAATCTAATTCCATTTCCCTCGTTGGAAATCTATATTAATAGTGATCCTAGGTACCTTTTAAAAGTTAGGATGTTTATCAAAAAACATAGAGCAGAAGATGTAAAGTCTTGGAAACATGGTATGGGGATAGATTAAACGCAAGCATCAGCGGTTAAGGCTGCGATTTCTACACAAGAAAATTATTTTCCAGACAAAGAGATGTCTTATAGGAGTTCAGTTAGCATATATGCAAGGAATGGGTAGTAGGGAACATTAATACTAAAATGATCTTCCAAGTAATGGAACAACTCTGCTGAAACACTGAGAGAAGGTAAACTGTGATTTCTGGCTTGCTTTTCTTCTAAAGTTTGTTTTGTAGGTTTGTTGGTTAGTTCGGGAAATCATAATTCCATTTCCCTCGTTGGCAATCTATATCAATGGTAATCCCAGGTACCTTCTAAAAGGTAGGATGTTTATCAAAAAGCATAGAGCAAAAGATGTAAAGTCTTGGAAACATGGTATGGGGATAGACTGAATGCAAGCATAGGGGTTTAGGCTGTGATTTCTGCACAGGAAAATTATTTTCTAGACAAAGAGATGTCTTAATGAAGGAGCTCAAGAGAATGGGTCTCTCAAGTAACACTAGTATCCTTGGTGAATGCGATTCTATAGGAGTTCAGTAAGCATATATGCAAGGAATGTATCTGTTGGGACCCGATCCGAAAATCGGATCCCAACCGGAAAAGCGGAATGGAAGCGAAATGAAAACGAAGGTGAATCATAAGGCAGAAGCAAAACTTGATAGACCCATTCAAGCATCATAGCTTGTATACTTCTAGTTTGCAATTAGGTTTATACCTCAAGTAAACTTAATTTACTTCAAATTCAACAATCATGCATTCACCAAGTTTTCCTAGCAATATATATTGATGCAATTTCCTAACTATCATTCATTCATACCTAATGCACATTACCCATATCCTTAGGATCATATTTGCACTCATAAGAACACCTTTTATTCCTTTGACAACTCATAATTTTCAGATTTAGATACATTAATATCTAAACAATCCATTCCTTAAGTTATGATATTAATTAACAACCTAAACTTCTCAAACCCTTAACTAATTAATCAAGCAACAATCTAAGTTCATTTCAAGCTTTAATTAAGTCTAAATGCACTAATGTAAAATGACTTATCCTTAGTTAATTCAATAAATACACAAAACTGAAATTGTCATTTCAAAGCATTGCCCACGATCATGGAGGACCTTCCCACGATCATGACAAAAGCTAGTACAACTAGCCATGGTCATGGGATGAGTGCCATAAACATGCACTATCCTTTTCCCTTAATTCTCCACGAATTTCACCTACTTAGAAACATTACTAACACTTAAAGTTTTCCAGAATTCATTTCCTTTTATGCAACTTCATTTCATGCTATCTAACTACCATATTAGTTACATAAATCTCACAAAACTCTACTCATTTGTTTCTTTACCATTCATTTTATAACATCATACATGTAGTCCTAACTTTTTCAAATTTGAGAACACTTAAATAATACCTATCTTTAACATGAATTCACTTTCATTTATACTTCAAACTTCGACCTAATTCATCCATATAACAGCCTATAACCTACTGTTTTCATGTATAAAAAACAAAACAGAAACTACCATTCATGTATCATTTTTAGCACTCATTTAACACCAATATCATAATCAATCCATCCTCAATTCAGTCGTAATTAAGTTCTATTAATGTATATCACAAGATATCAGTTGTTCTCTTACTTGATCAGCTCAATTGCCTCCTCAATTATCAAGCTAACCTAACCTTCCATGCATGCAAGCACAATTCCAAGAACAAGGTGGAAGTAGAATAGTTTTTCAGCAGCAAGAAGAAATCAGCACAGTATAGCTTTCTTGATGCACAATTTTGTAAAGATTTTAGGTGGTGATGAACAGAATTGAAGCAAAAATTTAGAAGCTGTAAAGGTGTGTATGTTTCGGTGGTGAGAGGGAAAGAGAAGAAAGAAGGCAATAGAAACAATTTCCGCATTAGTTTAATTCATTAGGTGCTAGGTGTCACTATTTTACAATGAAATTTGTCACATATGCATGCAATCCACTTGTCCTCTATATAAGTTGCCAAATGTTACCAAAATCCTAGGCCATTTGTCACTCAGTTCTCCAAGCCATTTGTTATTAAAGTCTACTATCATATGTCACTTTTTTTATAGGTCTAGTCATCCTAAATTTTCATGTGTCAACTTGTCTTACTACTTGACATTTTTCTTAAACTAAATGCACATATTAGTTCATCAATTTAGACATAAACAATACATAATTATATCATAATCATTTTAAACCTTTCATACTCCGGAATATGTCAATTAAGTGTACATACAGTCTTTGTAATGTTTTGTTTCGAAATCATAAATCATGTGTATATGCTATTATTATGTATATGAATGAAATCATAAAATCATTTTCTAAATGTACCAAATTTATTCTATGATCATGCAACTCATAAGACTCAGTAATAGAATATTTTAATCCCTTAATATGGAAATCAGTTATTACATAATTAGTTTTTAACAGGAGTTCTAAGATAATCATATGTCGGATATCTTATACTATAATGAAAGATGCTTTTATTGTGAATTCATTAGTACGTACATAAGCATTAGTTTTATAATTTATTTTTACTTTTATATTATTAGCAACTTTTAACCTTTCTTAATTTTTGTAATAATTTTATGAGATATACTCCTTGTTTTGTTAAATTTAAATTTGCTCCTATGTTGAATAAGGAAATAGTATTAATTATGAAACTTTTATTTATTTCATGAGTTTTCCTTCTGGAAAGTTATTTGATTAAGGATAAATAGAAAATCTTTCGGTAACTTTTTATTTCTATTTAATTCGAGATTTTCATTTACTTATTCATCTGAAATTAAGTTCTTCGCTTTAATAATTTTTTATTGTTTTACTTTCCTTTTTCTATTTTTATGTAAGAGTTTTTAGCTTTTATTTTATCATAGAAATTTCTTGATAAATTATTTTCTTATCTTTATTTAAAATATTTGTTAAATTATAAGAAGAGGAAGAAGAAAGGTTATAAGTTTTGACGAAGATTTCCAAATGAAAGTTACAATTTTGTAAGATAGTGTTTTTGTAGTTGGGGATCTAAATATGATTTATAACTTTTTTTTTCTGATTGCTATTTTCAAAACTGTTTGTTCCTTCTAATGATAGAGCTTCATTTCTTGATAAATTTTCAACCTTTTTACTATCTAATATTTTAATATTTGTGATATGGAAATATTAAGTAATTTTTTAATATTTGTGATATAGTTGGGAGAAATTATTCATTATCTTTTTTTTAAATGGGGTTTGAATATTTTAATAGACTATTGTTTTAGTTTTTTTATAGTTATTTCTGTTCTAGAGAGTTGGACCTTTAGTGGAGGAACTCTCGAATGTTAAGACAACGAGGGGTTGGGTAGGCTTGCTAGTGCAGTGGGACAACCTCTACTTATGGATTCCCACACAACAAGAATGTCTTGAATCCTATATGCCAGAATATGTATAGAATTAGATTTGGAGAAGAGTTGGCCTTCATCTTTTCAGTTGGCTACCTCTAATAATGAGGGACAAGTGACATTTAAGGAGATTGCAATAGAATATAAATTTAAGCATGAGAAGTTTACATGGAAGAAGGAATGGAAACCTACGAGTCTTATGTTTGAGACTAGAACTCAACAAGAGTTGGAAAAAGAGAATATTTCAATACCTATATGTGAAAACCAACAGAAGGAGTGTGGTTAGGAGCAAAGTCCTTAGAAGGAACAAGCCAGTCTTAAGGAGAGCAGAATTGCTGAAACTCTCAATGAGCAAAGTAAAGACAAAGAAGTTCAGCAAAAGCAGGATGATTCTAATGGATGCCTTGAAGATGCTGACTGTCCTAGTGTGAGCAAAGCAGGTAATTCTATTACCTCTCCTAAATCTGATGTGGTTCCAAATAAATCTAGTGATTCTCAGAGTCTGGGTTCGTTGGAAGGAGCAGAGGGGGATTTTACCATTAGGAAAAGTAGAAAATCTAGAAGGAAACAAAAGCAGTAGGCTAAAGTGTGATGAATCTAGGTTTTTGGAATATTAGAGGTCTTGATAACCTAAACAAAAGTTAGTTGTGAAATCCTTCCTTAAGATGTTGTCGGTTTCTTTTATGTGTTTGATAGAATCTATGATCAAGTCTTATTTCCTTTTGAATAATATATGCTCTACTATGTTTCCTAGATGGCATTACTGTAGTAATTTAGATCAAGCTTCATGTGCCAGGTTAGTGGTAGATTGGAACCCTGATCAATTCCTGTGTTCTCCTCTTCTTACTATTGACCAACTGATTCATTTGAAGGTGCCCCCTATGAATTGTGATCCTGTTTTTTTGTTACCTGTATTTATTGGTCAAATAATTATAATCATAGGAAAAATCTTTGGTTTGCTCTTTCAAATATCAAACTCATTATTGGGAATCAACCGTGGATTATAGTTGCGGACTTTAATGCTATTTTGTTTTCTCATGAAGCAGACGAATAATTATAATCATAGGAAAAATCTTTGATTTGCTCTTTCAAATATCAAACTCATTGTTGGGAATCAACCGTGGGTTATAGTTGCGGACTTTAATGCTATTTTGTTTTCTCATGAAGCTGAACCTCTTAGTTCCTCGACTATTAGTGGGATGAGTGACTTTAGGAAGTCTGTAGAGGAATGTAGTGTATATGATCTAAAATCCAGTAGTCCAAATTTTACATGATCTAATAAGAAATCTGGTGAGCTCCACATAGCTAGAAAATTAGATAAAGCTCTTATTAATTTAAAGTGGAGTTCTCAGTTTCCTAGATCATATGAAGAGATCCATAATCCTAATATTTCATACCACTCTCCCGTAGTGATAAGGATTTTAACTTTCCAAAAGAAGAGATCTCCTTTTAGGTTTTCAAACTTTCTAGTCTTGCAACCAAATTTTCTTTAGACAGTAAGAGAGGCTTGGAAATCTCAGGCCCGAGGGACTCCTATGTTATGTATAGTGTCTAAGCTCAAATTAGTTAAAAATGCTCTCAAATCCCCAAACTCAGATCAAGTAGGTGATATTAATGTCAGAGTTGAGACTTGTCAAGCTATCCTTACAAACAATCATCTCGCATTAAGTGGCTAAGGGAGGAGGATAGGAACACCAAGTTGTTCCATAATTCCATCTTGTCAAATAGGAATAAGAACAATATCCACTCTTTATTGGTGAGAAATGTTCACAGGATTATTGACTTAGAAGAAATTCAAAAAAACTTTCTGAGTCTTTTTCAAAACTCTCTTGGAAATAAGAAAGACCTAGCCTTTTTAAAGGAGTATGTGGCAACTTTTTTTCCTCATCCCATTCCTAAAAACCTTAGAAACAATCTTGTAGCTGAAGTTACATCACAGGAGATTAGGGAAGTATTCTTTTCTTTCAAACCAAATAAGGCCCCTGGTCCGAATGGTTTTAATGGATTTTTCTTTAAACAAACTTGGCATATTATTGAGAATGATATTACTAGGGCAATCCAAGATTTTTTCCAACATGGGAGGTTTCTCAAAGAGCTTAATTTAACTTTTATTTCCCTTGTTCCTAAAAAGAATCAACCATCTACTATGTTGGACTATAGACCTATCTCTTGTTGTAACATGATTTATAAGGTGATCACAAAAATCATGTCTAATAAACTTAGAGAGATATTACCCCTCATTATCAGCCCAAACCAAAGTGCTTTCATAAAGAACAATCGTATAGGAGACAACATCCTTTTAGCTCAAGAAATTTTTAAGAACTGCCACCTTTCAATGTGCTTTTAAAGTAGATTTAGAAAAAGCCTATGATTTTATTTAATGGGATTTCCTCCTCAATTTGCTCCTAGCTATTGGGATCCCTCCTATGTTTATTTAACTCTCAAAACATTGACCCAAACCGTCCAAGCCTTTCTCTTGTTAAGATAGCCGCAGGATTGCAAAACCAGTATGAATCGATTAATGAGCCAACTGGTCCAGAGATTTCCTTAAATACTCAAGACCGTAGAGCATTGGTGAAATCCCTGCCAAAAACTTTAAAATCCGTTGTCTCCGACTTATAAAGGGCTTAAGGAGTCAAAAGGAGATGTCTAGGAGATGAAATAGGGATTTAGGCTAGGAGCACACGAGATGGTGATGGGGGAGAAGAAGTAGCCATAAAAGAGGGGTCAAAACACAACGACGATCTAAGAAGTAAAGGATGCTCGGCTATTTTCTCTCTCACTAATGCTTTTTTGTCATGTATTACTAATTTTCAAAGTGATTTATTAAACTAAAAATTTCTTATATGATTATAAATCCACAAAAGAATTTTGCCTTTTTTATTTTAACATTGAATTTATTAAAGGTGAAAAAAAATTTATTCTAAATTTTTTAACTCTGGAACTTCTTGCAATCCAAATCATGATCACAAGAAGCAAACAACCAACAACTCCACAAAGATCATCTCCATAACTATAATAAAGCCCTTCTAAATCCCAATTTAAAACACAATTGGTTGTCCAACCAGTAAAAATATATTCATCTCTATTAAAGCAACTAGTAAAGCCTCTACATCCTCATCTTCCTAAATTAACATTCAAGAGTGGTTACACAATCTAGCAACTGTCCCAAAGTTATTAATAGCTCTGAAAAATTCTCTCGATAAATATCCACGTAAAAATAAATTCTATCAAAAATAGTTGCTAAAAATATAGCTATGAAAATCATTTTATATAAGACGAAATCCACTCTAAAAGATATTTTATGAACTTAGAAACCGACAGAAAAATTTTCAACAAATTTATAAATATCTTTTAAAAATATAGAAGAATAGTTGGCCTAGAATTTTCAGTCTATTAGCCAAAAAAGTAACAAAGCCACAATATTCTTACAACAAAGCTCAAAAGCAGCTCTTTGAAAGGTAGTCCTCTTACCTTGTTCAGCTCTTGAATTGTTGAAATCTCGGATCTACTTCAACTTTAGAGAGCAATGGAGAAGAAGCAAAACTGGGCTTGTTCTCTCTATGCTAGAAAAAATCTTCCATCTTAAAGCACAGTTCGTTTTACTTTACTGTTCTCCTGCATAAATGTGCTTGTGCACATTGTTACACTTTTGGTAGAAAGAGCATCTACCAAGTATGAGGCAACAAAGTCGTACCCTTTCAGAAAGATTCAAGTTTGAGTCTCTCAAGCAACAAAAAATAAAGAAAATGTCTTCACATTACAATTTTGTCACTTGCATTATAGAACATATTTGGGACTTTAACCCTTTCTTGGATCAAATAAAAGAACTATACAGTACCTTTTCAAGTTTACATATCACATTCCCAACAACAGATGGACCTAACCAACAACGATAAGCGACTGGGACGAGAACTCAATAGCCAAAATTGTCAAAGCATGTCATGCGGTTAAGATGAGTGGCATGACTGCTTTGCCCGATTTGAGTCCGAACACCAACATGTGTAATCCAGTTTTGAGATCTTATATAGCTCATGTGGGGTCATCTTTTGGAGTTCCTCATGTTTCCAGAGGTCGAAACTATAATTGAAAATTTCAGTCCCATTTCCGTCCATCTGATGATCTTGTGCACACAGTCTCTTGTACAGTCTCATCACAGACACGCAATCTTCATAAGGATCATGTATTCCCTTCTGGATATCGTATCTGTGAAGTAAAACTTTATAATTTTGATAAATATGGGGACAGAAAAATCTCAAAGCATCTCTACTGTAAGCTACTAAATGACGTAAGCTTAGTAGAGCTTCCCTAATAAAAAAAAAAAACCAGAATTATTTACTATTTTGGTCCCCAACTCCAAGCATTTGTCTGCAAATAAAAAGATCTCCAGATTACAAACACTTCTGCCTACTACTACCGTAAGCAATCACATGAAGCCACAAACCTTCTCAGAATGGATATAACGTAGCTAAAATGCTTGCTTAACAATTCCATATCACATGAGCCAATTAACCAGATCAGATAAAAGAAACTTGCCCTAGATATGTTCGAATGAGATACTTGAGTGAGTGGCTAACAAGATTAGTTTTCATCAAGGGACGATATTTTGCCGTATCCCTGCAAAAGCAACATTCAACCAATTTAATGATCTCAAAGGAGCTACTTGAGTTATGGATTTCAAATAAAACAGGTAAGAAGGTAGGATGTCATAGGGAAATAACATACGAAGAAATTAACTCTTGATTTTGCATTGCAAAACCAACTGCTGTGCACAAAATAAGCTTTCATGACTCATCCAAATTACACTGAAAAATCAGCATCAAGCAGTGTTGCCATTAGTAACCTATTGGGACTGATACAATACCAGGATAGGAGGCATGCTTATGCTGTGCACCAATTTAGGAGTTGCTGCTTTTATTTGTTGCGAAATTATTAGTCTATTTTCTTATTAAATAGTTTTAGTTTTATTCGGGTACCTAAATTCTTCAAATATTTGATGTAGCTACTGTGCTTCTCAAATTAGAGAAAGGAATAGAGAAGTATTTTCCTATCCTTTATTTCTGCATCTTGCCACTCTAACGTTCTTCACTTTGCCTTCTCCCATATTTCCTGTTCATGTTATTCTCTTAGTTCAGCTGAAATCTTCAAGATTGAAGAATCCAACAAAGCCCTAGCTATATTTCTTTTTGTGTTCTTAATTACTGCAGCCTCATATTCACTTTGTCCAAACAGCAGAAAAGCTGAATCACAATGTAAGGATAAACATGAGATATCATATATTCGCCTTAATTGTACTCATATAAATAACAAAATGCTATAACTCATTTAAGCATGCATAACCATTTAAATAATTTAAACATACCTTAAGAGATGACGGGGATAATCCATTCTCAAGCAATCCAAATCATGCTTCAAGTCATGACCCACAAGAAGCCTAGCCTTTGTGTCAGCTGGCTGTTGCCTTCCAAATTCTCTAGTGTACAAAATCTCTAAAATTTTATTTTGCACTTGCTTGAGTGGCACGGCATCTTTTAGATGTTCAGCAGTAAGCCCAGTTATTTCATATCTGAAAAGAAATTGCAACAGGTGAATTAAGATAAGACTATTCCTAGTATGATTTTTTTTTCTTTCCACTTATGTCCTCTAAAGAAAAGGGAAGTACCAAAGACTGCAAAATACCTGTAATTTGTGATAGGACTCTGAGGTTGAACATAGGTACGAAGAATTACATTTTCATCTTCATCAACTAAGCACACCCTCGCACAAAGGTCAACTGATCCATCACTTCCACCGCCAACCATTTCACAGTCAATAGCAACTGCTTGAGTACCCTCGCCTGTATACTTTATGTTAAGAAATTGTGAATCATTTCTCACTTCTCTACCATTTAGCATCTTTGTTGCCTGCAGCAAACCAAAGAAAAAAAATGGAGATGCCCCCAATAGCTGTTTGTAAAAGTTCTTTCAGTTATGAATTTCTATGAAGTAAAACATATCTTGAACAAATCATAAGAAAACAGTTTATCAACATTTAACTAGGACACTTAAAACTTCACTAATCAACTCACCAAAGAACCAGGTGCAGATAGGCAGCAAATTCCTCTGTGATTGCTAAGAGAAGTGGGGCTCTCAAAAACCTTTAAGCAGAGATTGCACCCCACTTGAGAATAAACGGTTGAACAACTTGCTTTTGCCAATTTCCCTGACATATAAGAAATTCCCAGGATAATAAACTCATTATCGAATAAATGAGCACCAAAATAGCGTAATACCAGTTAGATGTTCCCTCAGAGATTCAAAAGATTTGCAGTGTTTCCTGCAGACCCCGCATTGAGGTTGATGAGGCGAATGGTATGAGATCTTCATGTGCTCAACAAGGTGTTCCTTTTTCGTAAATTGCTTGTAGCAGGCAGAGCATTTGTGCCTGAAAAAGAAAGGAAATTCAATACGCATGAAAAAAAAGAAATAATCGCAAAAAAACGAGTTGCCCATGAACAACATCTTTAAAAAAAGCGATAGAACAGCATTTCTGACTTGATCAGACATAGTTCTAAACCTCTAACTGAATGAATAATTCTATGAACAAACATAAAATCAAGAAAAGTTTTCGAAAATGAAACAAGAGGGATTGAAGATGAAAAGAAAGGACCTTGTAGCTGGGGCTTTTGTTGGCGGTTGAGCTTCAACATCCATAGAATCAACGGTGGAGGTGGTACTTGGAAGGGTCGATGATCAGGGACTTACAGTAGCGAACAATAAAAGCCCTCTGAGCTTGCAAGGTTTTTTAATTTTTACGATATTTTATATAAGATATTTAATTTGAAAAATAAATTTTATTATTACCAAAAAGGAAAAGAGAAATTGTTGGGGTTGTTTGTATTTATTTATATTTTTAAATTCAGAAAAATAATATGATTATTTGAATTTATAATTTTTTGTTTTTATTTCTTAGCTTGTAGAAATTTTTGTTTTCAAATTAAAAAAATATGTTTTTTTTAAGTTTATATATTTTTTAGTTTTAGTTTCTTCTAATTTTAACATATCCCTTCAACAAACCTAGATAATCCTCGTACCATTAGCCAAGATAAACCTCCAACCTACAAGACATTGGTCACAATTAGTTGGTGATACGAAACTTGAGCTGAAACTAACATATTGTCTGGCTAGTGAATCACTTGAATAGAGAATAGTTGCTCCTCCATTGGATATCTTGACGGCAGGTGTGGACAAATGGAGAACTACACTAGTCAGTTTCTTTATAGATATTAGAATTGCACTTCTGGTAATGAAGTATTGGGCGTTCAATGTATGGAAGCAATATGGTTTATTGGAGGTCTTGGTCAGGGACGGAGTCAGACTCAACTCTAAAGGGGGGCCGGGGGGCAACATCCAAATGTAAAAAAATAATACAATAGATTTTTTTTTAAGGGGGGCCACTTATATTTGTAATTTTAAAAATTTTAATTATATAAGTAATTTTAAAAAAAAATATTTGAAAGGGGGGGCCATGACCCCCCTCCCCTATAACATGGCTCCGTCACTGGTCTTGGTGAATAATGATGATGTGTTCCTATTCAAATTTTCCAACTTGGAGGACGCTAAACTAGTTCTGTAATCTAGACATTGGCATGTGCAAAACAAGCCCTTACTATCACAGGTGTGGAGACCCAGCCTTAACTTAGAAAATTTGAAAATAGACAATATAACGTTGTGGTTATGCTTACATGATGTTCCACTTGAATATTGGACAACAAGTGGGTTAAGCCACTTTGCAAGTTTTATTGGCAGACATATAGCTCTTGATCAAGCAACGACTGAAACAAAATGCATCAATTATGCTCGTGTATGTGTCCTTGTCACTTCTTTAACTGATCTACCTAATATTATTCCATTTATTAGGTTGAATGAGGGCTTATAACCCACTGAGGACCAATTGTTGGGTAATATGTGCATGGCGACCACAACTTGGGAAAGAACGAAAATGGAAACCTATAGGGAAGACATTCAAATAGGGCGGTTATCAGGAATTAGTACTTGCTGATGATGAGAAGTATGTTGCCACGATATCAGACGAAAGATCAGACGAAAGGTTTCATTTTAAGACGTATTTTGAAATAAATGGGCATAATTTTCTCTATAGATATCGAATCAAGGTCATTCTTGCCGATTTAAAAGAGAACTTATAGATATACAACTTTTATGAAGACACTGAAGAGAGTTTTTTTTATCTAGAGGGTCAAAATTGAACAAAACAAAACGTTTGACAATATCAGATGAAAGGCTAGACAAAAGGCTTTACTCTAAGATCTATTTTGGAACAAATGGGCATAACTTTCTCTATAGATATCGGATCAAGGTCATTCTTGACGGTTTAAAAGAAAACGTATAAATATACAACTTTCATGAAGACATCGAAGCGAGATTTTGTCTTCTAGAGGGTCAAAATTGAAACAGAAGAAACCCTAGAAGATACCAGACGAAAGGGCAGATAAAAGGATTCGACCTAAGATCTATTTTGGAACAAATCGACATAACTTTCTCTATAGATATCGGATAAAGGTCATTATTGATGGTTTAAAAGAGAACTTATAGATATACAATTTTTATGAAGACACTGAAGCAAGATTTTGTCATCTAGAGGGTAAAAATTGAATCAGAAGAAACGCTAGATGATATAAGATGAAAAGTCATACAAAAGACTTCAGTCTAAGACCTATTTTGTAACGAATGGGCATAACTTTCTCTATAGATATTGGATCAAGATAATTCTTGGAGGTTTAAAATAGAACTTATATATATACAACTTTCATGAATACCGAAGCGAGATTTTGTCATCTAAAAGGTGAAAATTGAACTAAAAAAATACTAGATGATACTGGATGAAAGGTTAGACAAAAGGCATCGGTCTAAGACCTATTGTGGAACAAATGGGCATAACTTTCTCTATAGATGTCGGATCAAGGTCATTCTTGATGGTTTAAAAGAGAACTTATAGATATAGAACTTTCATGAAGACATTGAAGCGAGATTTTGTCATCTAGAGGGTGAAAATTGAACCAGAAGAAACGCTAGACGTTAACAGAATAAAGGTCAGACAAAAGGATTCAGTGTAAGACCTATTTTGGAATGAATGGGAATAAATTTCTCTATAGATATCTGATCAAGGACATTCTTGACGATTTAAAAGAGAACTTATAGATATACAACTTTCATTCAGACATTGAAGTGAGATTTTGTCTTCCAAAGGGTCAAAATTGAACTAGAAGAAACGCTAGAATATATCAGATGAAAGGTTAGACAAAAGGCTTCGGTCTAAGACCTATTTTGGAACAAATGGGCATAACTTTCTCTATAGATATCGAATCAAGGTCATTATTGATAGTTTAAAAGAGAACTTATGGACATATAACTTTCATGGAGACATTGAAGCGAGATTTTGTCATCGAAATGGTAAAAATTGAACCAGAAGAAACGATAGATGATAAAAGATGAAATGTCAGATAAAAGGCTTCAGTCTAAGACCTATTTTGGAACGAATGGACATAGCTTTCTCTATAGATATCGGATCAAGGTCATTCTTGGCAGTTTAAAAGAGACTTGTGGACATACAACTTTGATGAAGACATTGAAGCGAGATTTTGTCATCTAGAGGGCCAAAATAGAACCAGAAGAAAAGTTAGATGATAACAGACAAAAAATTAGACAAAAGGCTTCAGTCTAAGACCTATTTTGGAACAAATAGGCATAAATTTCTCTATAGATATCGGATCAAGGTCATTCTTGATGGTTTAAAAGAGAACTTATAGATATAAAACTTTCATAAGGACACTGAAGAGAGATTTTGTTATCTAGAGGGTGAAAATTGAGTCAAACAAAATGCTAGACGATAACAGATGAAAGGTCAGACAAAAGACTTCATTCTAAGACCTATTTTGGAACAAATGGGCATAATTTTCTCTATAGATATCGGATCAAGGTCATTCTTGATGGTTTAAAAGAGAACTTATAGATATAAAACTTTCATGAAGACATCGAAGCACAATTTTGTCTTCTAGAGGGTCAAAATTGAACCAGAAGAAACGCTAGAAGATACCAGACGAAAGGTCAGACAAAAGGCTTCGATCTAAGACCTACTTTGGAACAAATGGGTATAACTCTCTCTATAGATATCAAATAAAGGTCATTCTTGATGGTTTAAAACAGAACTTACAGATATACAACTTTCATGCAGACAATAAAGCGAGATTTTGTCATCTAGAGGGTGAAAATTGAACCAAAAGAAATGCTAGATGACACCAGATGAAAGGTCAGAGAAAAGGCTTTAGTCTAAGACCTATTTTGGAATGAAGGGGCTTAACTTTCTCTATAGATGTTGGATCAAGGTCATTCTTGGCGGTTTAAAAGAGAACTTATATATATACAACTTTCATGAAGATACTAAAGCGAGATTTTGTCACTTAGAGGGTCAAAATTGAACCAAACAAAACGCTAGACGATACCAGATGAAAGGTCAAACAAAAGGCTTCACTCTAAAACCTATTTTGGAACAAATGGGCATAACTTTCTCTAGAGATGTTAGATCAAGATCATTCTTGACGGTTTAAAAGAGAACTTATGGACACATAACTTTCATGAAGACACCGAAGCGAGATTTTGTTATCTAGAGGGCCAAAATTGAACCAGAAGACAAGGTAGATGATACCAGACGAAAGGTTAAGCAAAAGGCTTCAGTCTAGGATCTATTTTGGAACAAATAGCGTAAATTGCTCTATAAATATCGAATCAAGGTCATTCTTGATGATTTAGAAGAGAACTTATAGATATACAACTTTCATGAAGATACTGAAGTGAGATTTTGTCATCTAGAGAGTGAAAATTGAACCAGAAGAAATGTTAAATGATACCAGACGAAAGGTCAGACAAAAGGCTTCAGTCTAAGACCTATTTTGGAATGAATGGGCATAACTTTCTCAACAGATATTGGATCAAGATCATTCTTAGCGGTCTAAAAGAGAACTTATATATATACAACTTTCATGAAGAAACAAGGTGAGATTTTGTCATCTAGAGGGTAAAAATTGTAACAGAAGAAATGCTAGACGATATAAGATGAAAGGTCAGAGAAAAGGCTTCAGTCTAAGACCTATTTTGGAACAAATAGGCATAACTTTCTCTATAGAATCGGATCAAGGTCATTCTTGGTAGTTTAAAAGAGAATATATATATATACAACCTTCATGAAGACACCAAATCCAGATTTTGCCATCTAAAGGGTCAAAATTGAACCAGAAGAAATGGTAGACGATACCAGACGAAAGGTTAGACAAAAAGCTTCAGTCTAAGACCTATTTTGGAATGAATGTGCTTAAATTTCTCTATTGATATCGAATCAAGGTCATTCTTGGTGATTTAAAAGAGAAATTATAGATATACAACTTTGATGAGGACATTAAAGAGAGATTTTGTCTTCTAGAGGGTCAAAATTGAAATAGAAGAAATGCTAGAAAATACCAGACGAAAGGTCAGATAAAAGGATTCGACCTAAGATCTATTTTGGAATAAGGCTTCGGTCTAAGACTTATTTTGGAATAAATGGGCATAATTTTCTCTATAAATATCTGATCAAGGTCATTATTGATGGTTTAAAAGAGAACTGATAGACATACAACTTTCATGAAGACATTGAAGCGAGATTTTCTCATCTAGAGGGTAAAAATTGAACCAGAAAAAATGATAGATGATAAAAGATGAAAGGTTAGATAAAAGGCTTCAGTCTAAGACCTATTTTGGAACGAATGGGCATAGCTTTCTCTATAGATATCGGATCAAGGTCATTCTTGGCGGTTTAAAAGAGAACTTATGGACATACAACTTTCATGAAGACACTGAAGCGAGATTTTGTTATCTAGAGGGCCAAAATAGAACTAGAAGGAAAGCTAGACACTAGACGAAAGATTAGACAAAAGGCTTCAGTCTAAGACCTATTTTGGAACAAATAGGCATAAATTTCTCTATAGATATCGGATTAAGGTCATTCTTGATGGTTTAAAAGAGAACTTATAGATATAAAACTTTCATGAGGACACTGAAGAGAGATTTTGTTATCTAGAGGGTGAAAATTGAACCGAACAAAATGCTAGACGATAACAGATGAAAGGCATACAAAAGACTTCATTCTAAGACCTATTTTGGAACAAATGGGCATAACTTTCTCTACAGATATCGGATCAAGGTCATTCTTGACGGTTTAAAAGAGAACTTATAGATGTACAACTTTCATGGAGATATCAAAGCACGATTTTGTCTTCTAGAGGGTCAAAATTAAACCAGAAGAAATGCTAGAAGATACCAGATGAAAGGTCAGACAAAAGGGTTCGATCTAAGATCTATTTAGGAACAAATGGGCATAACTCTATCCATAGATATCGGATAAAGGTCATTCTTGACGGTTTAAAAGAGAACTTACAGATATACAACTTTCATGAAGACAATAAAGCGGGATTTTGTCATCTCGAGGGTGAAAATTTTACCAGAAGAAATGTTAGATGACACCAGATGAAAGGTCAGAAAAAAGGCTTCAATCTAATACCTATTTTGAAACAAAGGGGGATAACTTTCTCTATAGATGTTGGATCAAGGTCATTCTTAGTGGTTTAAAAGAGAACTTATTTATATACAACTTTCATGAAGATACCAAAGTGAGATTTTGTCACTTAGAGGGTCAAAATTGATCCAACAGAAACATTAGACGTTACCAGACGAAAGGTCAGACAAGAGACTTCAGTCTAAGACCTATTTTGGAACAAATAGGCATAACTTTCTCTATAGATATCGAATCAAGGTCATTCAGGATGGTTTAAAAGAGAACTTATAGATATACAACTTTCACGAAGGCACTAAAGCGAGATTTTTTTATCTAGAGGGTCAAAATTGAACTGAACGAAATGCTAGATGATACCAGATGAAAGGTCAAACAAAAGACTTCACTCTAAAACCTATTTTGGAACAAATGGACATAACATTCTCTAGAGATGTTAGATCAAGGTAATTCTTGACGGTTTAAAAGAGAACTTATGGACACACTGAAGTGAATCACACGTTAGTGCAAGACTTATTATACGATATGCAAATGCACAAGAAGGGGGTTGAATTGTGTATTCCCCTTTTTTAAAACCCTTCAAAAGCGTTTTGTTAAAAGAAACTTGTTCTTTTCACAAGAACTACTGAAAATCAAGGTTATAATGTATTTTTTGAAAACTTGTATAAAAACTAGTAAAATCGAAAATTGTAAGATAATAGAGATTAAGGGTAGAGAGATGTTGACACATCAATTTTTATACTGGTTCACCTCAAACCGTGGGCTACGTCCAGTCCTCAGATATCTTTCTAAGATTTCACTATCTCTCAAAACATTACAAGTATTCTTTGTCTCCGAGCCTCTTTAGGTCTCTTACAGTCAGTATTCTTTCACACTTAGCCTTTGCAAGCTATCTGTACTACTTTCAACAGAAAGATTTTTGAACTTTGTTACAGAAAAAAATAGCTCTAGATTTTTCTCACAATAGTTTCTCTCAAGTAAGCTTTTGTAACTCGTTATTGTTTCATAACTTTTTGTAACTCTTCAATCTTCGACTTCGACTCATATTTATAGTCTTCGTCTTCAACTGCTTCTTGATTCTTGAGTCTTGCTTCTTTCAAGAAACGATTATTCAGTTGAGTTTTGTAACTAACTCAAACTGATTCTTGATCTGACGTGGTTTGCTTCCGTCTGCTTTTCTTCGTCTATTTTTCATTCGTCTGCTTTTAGCTTCCGTCTGCTTTTCTTCATCTTCTTTTCTTTTGTCTGCTTTTCTTCGTAGCTTTCGTCTGCTTTTAGCTTCCGTCTGTTTTTCTTCGTTTGCTTTTCAATATTAGCTTCCGTCTGCTTTTCAATATTATTTGTACTTCATCAAAATCATTTATGTAAAGTCATTTTGACTTAACACTTATATGATAGTTGAGAGAGATTTAAGGAGATGTTAATAAAGTTCCCACTTCATGGTCTATCACCTTTGTTACAAATTTAGGTAGATAATTAATGCAATATTTAAGGTACTTTGAACAATTAAACACTAAAAGCAACTTAGGATCTCATTGAGCATATGGCCATGAACAACTATTAGTAGTGCTCTTCTTGAGTAAAACCTATCAAGTTAGCCGAAGTTTATGATGTAGATATAAGTAGGGCTTTGGTAGGCTAAGTTAAAGCTTTGAGAAAAAAGAATGATGGATTAACAATGAGCTATCAACTATTATAGGGGATGTACTGTGAGATGTGTAGACTAGGGCATATAATTCAAAAATGTTTGGCAGTGAAGGTTATGGAAAAGTCTGAGAATGTGGATTATATAAGGAATGCCCCTAGACCCCAAAATAATCCTTACATCAATACATATAATATAGGATGAAGGAATTACCTCAATTTCTCTTATGGGAATGAAGGACAACAAAGAAACACCTTCACTAGGATTTTAATAAACACCCATCTAAGAAAAAGAAGTCAAGCTTGGAAGATCTCATAAATAAATTTATTCTGATTTTAAAGGCAAGATTTCATAATTTTGTTAAGGAATCAAGAGGCTAATATCCATAACTTGGAGAACTAGATTTGCCAACTTGCAAAACTAGTTTCATGAAGACAATATAGGGGTTTTCCTAGTAACACCAAAACAAATCCTAAAGAAAATTTGAAGGAAGTTACCTTTAAAGGTAGAAAGGAATTATAAGTTGGAAATAAGACCTAAAGTGAAGAGAAGCATGAAAAAGGAGCTAAGAGAAAGTTAAAGATGAAGAGCATCTTCTATAAGTCAAAGAATTCCAACCCACCATCCCATATCTTACTAAGTTAAAGAAAGATCATATGGATAAGTAATTTTGTAAATTTCTTAAATTTTTTAAGAAACTCTATATTAACTTACCATTTGTTGAGGCTCTTTAGTAGATGCCAAAATATAATAAGTTCTTTAAGGAATTGTTATCTAACATGAGGAATTTGAAGGAGTTGGCTATGGTGAGATTAAGTGAGGAGTGTTTTACTATTTTAAAAAACAAGCTACATGAGAAGCTTAAGGATCCAAGGAGTTTTACTATCATTAGTTTAATTGTTAGTTTGTTAGTAGAAAATTTTTTCTTTGATTTGCGGGCTAGGATTAACTTGATACCCTATTTCTAACAATAAACTTCTAATTAACCAATGGATAGTAAAACTTAACACCCTACAAATTATTCTAAAAAACTAGGATTAGGGGAATTAAAACATACCATAATGAGCATTCATTAGTAGATAAACTGGTTAAGTATTCTAATGGTATTATTTAGGTTATGTTTTCTAAATTTAATAAAGTTATTATTGATGTTAGTGATGAAAAACTAGTACTTAGGGTTAAGGAAGAAGATGTTACCTTTAAAATATCTAATTCCATGAGACGCTTCCTTGAATAGTGTGATACTAACTATTTTATTAATACCATTGATTTTATTGTTTTAGAAGTTATGTAGGATTTTATTTATAAAGAATTACTTGACTTGTTCAAAGTGAGGAGGAAGATGAGGATAGCCCCATAAAGGAAGAGTAAGTATCCTACTTAGATGTTAATGAATCCATGATGAGGAATAAGGAGTTTAAAGAGATTGATAGAAGCATCGAGAAAAGGTTGAAATCCTCCATTAAAGAACCACTAGAGTTGGAGATGAACCTCCATTAAAGAACCACTAGAGTTGGAGATGAATAAGTTGTCTAAACAATTGGAATATGCATTAATGAAGAAGAATTAAAAACTTTCATTGATTATTGCTTCAACTTTAAAGGTGGATAAAAATAAGAAGTTGTTAAATATGCTTAATAAGTATAAAAGGGTCATTGTTTGGAAGATTTTTAAGATTTGAGGAACTAACCCCACCTTTTACACTCATAATATTCTTAGGGAGGATGATTTTAAGATAGTTATGTAGCCCCAAAGGAGGGTGAACCATAATATTATTGAAGCTATAAAGGAAATTTAACCTATTTATGATAGTTCTTGGGTAGTCATGTGTAGGTTGTACTAAAGAAAGGAGGAATGATGGTAGTACCCAAGGGAAAGAATGAATTGATTCCTATATAAACTATGATTGGGTGAAAAGTGTGTGTATTAATTACAAGAAGTTGAATGATGCTTCCTAAAAGGACCACTTTCTTTTACCTTTCATGGACTAAATGTTGGAGTGGCGAGCTAGACATATGTACTTCTACTTTTCAAATGGACTTTAATGTTAATTTCAAATTACCATTCCTTTATAAGATCAAGAGAAAATGACCTTTATATATCCCTATAGTATGTTTGCTTATAGTAGGATGCTACTTAGACTGTGTAATGTGTCTGCTATATTTTAGAGGTGTATAATGAACATTTTTTATGATCTAGTTGAGAACATCATGAAGGTATTTATTGATGACTTTTTGGTTATCTTTTAAGTTATGCCTTTATAATTTAGAAACAATTCTTAAGAGATGTGAGGAAACTAATTTAGTGTCGACTTAGGAGAAAGAGCCAATTTATGGTATAAGAGGGCATGCTTTTAGGCCGTAAAATTACATATAGGGATATTAAGGTGGATAAAATCAAAATAAAAACTATAGGCAAAATACCACACCCCTTATTTCTATTATATCCATTAGAAGCTTTTGAAGGCATGCGGGCTTTTATAAAAGATTTATTAAGAACTTCTTTAAAATTTCTAGGTCTTTAACCAAATTTTTGGAGAAAGATCTGTCGCTTAACTTCACTCAAGAATGTTTAAGTGACTTTAACATTCTTAAAGAAAAGTTAACTAATACACCTATTATGGTTGCACCAGATTAGAATTTTCATTTTAAACTAATATATGGGGTGTAGTATTTGGACAAAAGAAGTGTAAACATTTTTAGCCAATTTACAACATTAGCAAGACTTTGACAAATGCCCAGGAGAATTACATGACCACGAAGAAAGAATTGCTAGTAGTGGTTACGTTTGACAAATTTAGTGTTAAGTCAAGAAGACTTCACTATTAATTTTGATGACAGTCAAATAATAATAATCATAGAAGTATGTGAATTGTTTTGATGAGTTTGTTAAGTGCGCAAAAAAATGTAAGTTACACAAATCAACTCAAGATGATACATAGTCAACTCTAGATGATACTTAAAACTTAAGAAGATCAACTTAAGACGGTCAACATAAGATGATACAAGGTCGACACCAGACGGAAATGCGACAACAGACAGAAGCACGACACTAGATGAAGTATAACACCAGAGAAAGCATAATACCAGATGAAGTAAGTGAAAAATATTCTAGAACGTTAGTCAAATAATTAGTTGGAGTTAGTTACAGGACTCAACTAATAATGATTTCTAGAAGATTCAAGAAGCAGATTTCTCAAGAAGACAATTGAAGATTTAGGTTATAAATACTAGTTATAGTCGAAAACAAAATAATACAACAAAGCAATACAAGAGAGAAAATCTGATTGTACAAAATTTACTTAGAGAACTCTGTACTCAAGTGTGAAAGAAAGAAAGCGAATACATCTGTAATGTGCAGCTCAAACAATATCTTTCCAAGCAAAAGAAAGGCTAGAGCCTGGAGATGCTAAGAAAGCAGATAAAGTATAGTTTTTGAGAGACCTAAAGAGGCTCTGCAAGTATAGAAAGAATACGTGTAACGTTGAAAAGTATAGTGAAATCTCAGAAAAACTTTGAGGAGTGGATGTAGCCCAAGGTTAAAGGTGAACTACTATAAATCATGGCGTCATATTCTTTAACCCTTATCTTTTTAATTTTCTTTTTGTTAGAAGAATAGATAATAATTCTCGCTGTTGCATTATTCATCATATTGAGTGAATTGTTTTGTAATCATTTGGATTTGTAAAGAAATTCAAGAAGATTCTAAAGATTTTTTATCTTAGACGATTTAACACAATCCAACCCCCTTTCTTGTGTATTCTACATATTATACGTGATTTCTATATTAACAAGTGATTTACTTTGGTTGGTATCTAAGCAAGGTTTCTAAGAAACATTGTTACAAAGTAAGGACAAAGATTCATGGCTGAATCATATGTTTTATAGCAGAAGGTGCCTCGGTCATAAGACCTCCTGTATTCAATGGTGAAGATTATCATTATTGGAAGGACAGGATGTGGCTCTTTATAGAATCCACACATATTGATCTTTAGGATATCATTGAAAATGGTCCATATGCACCAATAGACGACGAAGGCAATAGACTACTGATCATATGAAAGATGATGAGACTATTGATCAGATGTTTGAGCTGTTTAAGATGAAAGATGATGAGACTATTGATCAGATGTTTGGAAGATTCTAATCAATTGTTAAAAGACTTAATGCTTTGGGGAGAATCGATGATAGTCAAGATCATGTCAGAAAGATTCTTAGAAGTCTTCCAAAAAAATGGAGACCCAAAGTCACAACAATACAAGAGGACAAGGATTTAAGTAAGCTGAAGCTAGATGAATTGCTTGGTTCATTAAAAATTTATGAAGTAGAGCTTGATGTAGAAGATAAACCTAAAATATATAAGTCTATTGCATTAAAGGCTAGTCAGAAGAATCAAAAGATACAGAAAAATAGAAGCACATCTTCGAAAGCATTAAAGATTAAAGAAATCAAGAATGATGATGCTAGTGAATCTAATCAAGATTCTGAAGATGATGACGAACTGTCCTTCATTTCAAGAAAGATTAGGAGGATATGGAAAAAAAGTCAAGGGGAAATAAAGACTTCTCTTTTAAGAAGAATAGCAAAGATAATTCAAAGAATGAGAAAAGTTCTATTATCTACTATAAGTGCAATAAACTAGGACATTACAAGAAGAAAACAGAAGAAAAGTAAAGAAAACAAAAAGAGCATGATGGCAATATGGGAAGATCTGGATTCATCTGAATCTGAATCTGACTCAGAAACATCAAAGCAAGCAAATATATGATTGGTAGCTGAAAGGGAATGATGAGGTAATTTCTAACTTTGATGATCTTCAGGATGTGTATTTAGAATTGTTAGAAGATTCACATGCTATCTTAAAACAATATAAGATATTGAAAAAGAAATTTACTGAAAATTTGAAGAACACAGAATTTTTAGGAAAAGAAAATGTCTGCCTTAAAAAACAAGTAGATGATATGAAAAAGAAAGTAACTGTAGATAGATCTAAGGAAATTAATCAACTAAAACAAAGGATTAACAGTCTCTCAGTAGATTTATCAACATTTACAGAAAGTACAAAAAGGATGAATGATATGATTGGAAGATACAGACATCCAAATAATAAGAGTGGTTTAGTTTTTAACAATAGCAATATTCTTCATAATAAGGGTTTTGCTCCTAATAGAAAGAAAAAGAAACAATATTCTCATTATTCAATGAAAAACTATAAGGCTAACCCTAAAGGACCCAAGAAAATATGGGTACCTAAGAAGGATATAATATATACTGCAGATCTCCTTTTTTGGAAAAAGCAACCAACACCAATAGTACTTGGACAGTGGCTACTTCGACATATGGTGGGAAGAAGGTCTATGTTCCTATACCTCCAATATAAGCAAGGAGGATTGGTAACTTTTGAAGACAATCAGCAAGACAAAATATCTGGAATTGGAAAAATTGGTAAATATTCTTTTTTGTGTATTGATAATATTCTGGTAGTTGAAGACTTAAAGCATAATCTAATTAGTGTAAGTCAATTATGTTATTCTGGTTTCGAAGTATCCTTTAATCAAAATTCTCATGTAGTCAAAAACAAGGATGATTCCATATTCTCTTTTACCAAGAGACGAAATAATCTTTATAAAATTAACTTAGACGATTTAAAAAGTCAAAATATTTCATGTTTTATATCAAAAGATGAGGAAAAACTAATTTGGCATAAAAAGGTAGGTCATTTTAGTTTTAAACAAATTTCCAAGTTAGTTAGACATGAATTGATAAGAGGATTACCAAAGATAAGTTTTAACTAAGATTTATTTTGTGAGAGTTTTAACTAAGACATTGTTTAGACCTCTAGAGCTATTACATATAGATTTGTTTGGTCCAACCAGAACACTAAGTCTAGGTGAAAAGAAGTATGGTCTTGTAATTGTTGATGACTTCACTAGATTTTGTTATTTTTTTATCACATAAAGATGAATCTCTTAAGTGTTTTAAGGTTTTATACAAAAAGTTACAAAATGAAAAATGAATTTCTATTGCTGGAATTAGGAGTGACATGGTGGAGAATTTGAAAATGAAAAATTTAAAACGTTTTGTGAAGATAATGGAATTTTTCATAATTTCTCTGCTCCTAGAACTCCTTAACAGAATGGAGTTATAGAGAGCAAATGTAGCATCCCACTCCCGTAAGTCCTGAACCCGATATCGATGGTAATATCTGAGTCCGTACCCCGCGAGGGTGGTGTGCTAATGCACTCAATCATTTAAAAGTCAATATGAATATTTTTTTAACTCAAATTCGTGACACAGTTCACAAAAGTCAATATTCAAATTGGGCCCACATTCATTCATAAACATTTTCAAATAGCCATTCGAGCCCTTTCACAATTACGAAACACTTGAATCATTTCAGAATACAAATTTACACAATAAGTTGCGGAAGATACAATTCAATATAAAATAGAGAAAT
>JAOSBK010000004.1:10535086-10545729 GCA_027568895.1 Erythroxylum shatona
CAGGAGGTCCGATGATTGTGATGATTGATCTGAATTATTGAAGTGCTCTTTGTATATGAATTGATGGTATTTAGATTAGTATGCGAGATTTTTATGGAAAAAGAAAAAAATTTATACCGATTTGGTTTTGGATTAGACCCATTTGTCTAAGCGGATTGAGGTAGATCGGATCGTTTTTGTAATTTTCTAACGCATTTGTTTTTTTTTTTGTAAAGTATGCGTTTCGGATGTCGAAGTTAAGAGTGTTGTCCTTAAGCGTTTTGTTTTCTTTGATTCCGAGCCTTTCGATTTCTTTGGTTTCTGCACGCGTTTTCGATTTCTCTGGTTTTTGATTTCTCTAGTTTTCGATTTCGTTGCTTCCTTAAGCTTTTTGATCCGAAGTTAGAAACTTTTCCACCCACGCTTTGTGGTCGCGCTTTTTGAAAATATAAGTTTGCTCACGTTTTGTAAATGTTTATGATTTCGTATAAGAGTTGGGCTCTGAAAACGGATCTCAACAGAAAGAACCTCCATACATATAATAAATAGGTATGGAGAGAGAGGATCTCTTTGTCTTAAACCTAATTTCCTACGCAAAAATTTAGTAAGAGAACCATTGATCAGGATAGAGTATGAAGGCGAAGTTACACACTCTTCAATCCCCTTATGGTCTCTAGGTAGTTGGTTATATCCTAGTTTCATATGCTTTTCGAAAAAAATATTTTTGTAATTTGATATTTTTGTATTTTATAAATTTTCCAATTATCAATAAATTCTTCAAAATTATTATTATTTCTTCATTATTAACGATTTTCTCATTAATATATTAGAAGTAGAATTACTGAAGATGCATCTAATTGTTGTAAAGAAATTTATTTTTAAGAAAATTAATTATTTCAAATTTTGACTAACACCTAAAAATTATATTCGAAAATAAAGAAGAATTTCAGTTAACCATTTTTATTACACCAAAAAATTATAGCCCTGAAGGCTTTTGTGAGAAACTGTGGTTCTACTCAAATGGTATGATATACTACAATTGTCGTTGGAATGTATTATGTGGTTTAGCCGGCCCCAACTAATTTTACTTACAATGGTCAGGCTTTAAATTGGTCAAGGTGTTCAAGAAAACTCGCGAACCTATGAACTGAACCTGAATTGTATGAATCGAACCTGTAAATAAGGTTAATTGAATCTGAATTCAGGTTTGGTTTTAGGTTCGGTTCGAACCGAGCTTGAAAAATCAGATTCATAGTTCAAGTTCAAGTTTCTAACTTGTAGTAGGTTAATCAAACCGAACCGAACCTGATTTATAAGTTTAAGTTTAAACCTGAACCTGAAATACTAAAAAACGTTATCATATATTTAGATATAATTTAAGAGGATATTAATAATAATAAATTCACTAGTATTTATTATATTAATTCTTGAGTAAAAAAAAGAAGAAAAGGAAAAAATACTTTAATTCTATGTTATTAAACATTAATCTAAGTAACAATTAATGCATAACACTCAATACTTCTACTTCAAATAGTAATAGTATGTATTAAAGTTATTGATCGAAGTATTAAACTATTAATAAAAAAATTCATTGACTAAATAATAATTGTTTAATAATTTACCTTTTTTTTTCTAGTATCGATATTTGATAAGACATTGTTTGGTTTATTTTTCTTTGCTGGGTTTAACATATTGGATTAATCTTTTATGGATTTTATATGTATATTTTTATGAATAATTTGTATTTGTTTTCACCAATTATTTTTATAATTTTATGTCATATATATTAATATGAATAGATTCTGGTTACCTTGAAAACCGAACTTGAAAATAGGTTAACCGATCCTATAGATTCTTTATATTCAGGTTCAGGTTCAAGTTCATAAAATTGCTGAACCTGATATTCAAGCTCAGATTCAGGTTATTTATGAACAGGTTAAGTTATAGTACCATGAACATCCTTAGTCAAGACTCTACTAAGCGCAAGACTTGGTCAACCTGAACTTGGTTGTTGACCTCATGTCAGGCCATGTCTGCCGAGCACAATTACGAGTCCTAGTTTGGTTCAATAATAAGATAACATATTAAAAGTTTTTAGTTTAATATTAAAATTTTTAATAACATTTCACATTTTGTTGATATAAATTAAATTAAAGTAGCATTTTGTTCATATAACTAATTGATAGATTTGTAAAAATAATTTTAAATTTAGTTTATACAAAATTTTAAAATATAATTTGATTAAATTGACATTCTTCAATTTGTTATCCTTTTAATAATCATAAAATACAGGGAGCAAAACTGCAATAACACAAACCTTCGAGGGCTACTAATGCAAAACTATCACCCCTTCCCTGCAACGCAATCTAATTACAAAGGTCCGTCTTTTATGGTCTCTCTCTGTATTATTATGTACAGCCGATGATAAAGAAATGGAGGCAAGCTTGCTCCCTCTAACGTCCTCACTTACTCTAACACGGGCAGCTTTATTGCGTCCTCAAGTTTGCGTCTTTCACTTTAGGCGCAAACCCCTGACTCACGTTGGTTAGTCCTCTGCCACTCTCACATTTTCTCCTTGTTAAACACGTCTCAGTAAATGCTCCTACTTCTGCTAGATTTTTCAGTTTTTTATTCTTTTCCCTCTTCTCATCACTGTAGTGTATGTAGTTTATGTTTTTATTAAAGTGGGGTTGTTTAGACTTGGCAGTTTTGCGGAGGAGCAAAGAATTGGAAGATGAACCACTGCTTGAAGGAATGCCACCCGAGTATTACGATGACGTACTCTATTCTCCTAGCTTTCCTTCTTTTCTTTTTCTAGTTTTTTTTATATTACTGATTCGGGTTTATCATAATGGTAATGATTTCTCCTATTGGGATATAAATTTGTCATCTTTAATCGTATCATGTGATATGTGGGTTTAGTTTCCTCACTAAAGGAGTTTTGTTGAAATTAATGGTAGTGCTTGCTTGCTTTCAAGTTGATGTCTAAGAAACTTGATAAATCTTTATGTGGGACGTGTATTTGAATATTTATTCTGGGATCTAAAAGTAAAGGTACTTGTGTACTGTTGCTTTCTAAATTTGGCGTTTACAATCTGCTGCTCAGGAATGGCAAGCTGAGCAACGAAGAAAGGATAAGGAGTTGCAACAGTTACGTCGACTGGAAGACGAAGAGGAAGAAAGAAAGATTGAAGAGTACCGTGAAATTGGCTTGCGATTAAAGGGGTATCCTGAAGAGGATGTTAGAAAAGCCCGAAGATTGGTTTCAAGCTTCATTAGAGCAGCTGAAGAAGTGGAGGGGGTAATCAGGCATGAAACCAAGTTACTAATTTTTTTACTTACTGATTGAACTTTGAAATTTAACTTGATATGATTTTCTCAATTACTGTTGCCTTTCCTATATGATGATTATTCCCTGTTTTGGGTATCTTAATAACCTAGATGCTTCACTTGGTAGTTTGAGGTTGTTCGGCTGAGTACTTGTTTGGAAACCTGGTTATAAGGTACATGGGAAAATGCTTAGGAAGCTGAGAGTTATCATATGTAGAAATTGTTGTGTTTGCAGTTGGACAGCTATGGGGACAAACTATTCTTAACCTTAACTATTTCTGTTGTTATCATCATCTCCTTTTATAGAATATTTGGGTCTAAGGGAGGTCAATCCATATTGTTCCCCTCCTTCATTTTGAATTCTAATAACTTAGTTGATGACTTCTCTGCAGATTAATTTTTCAATTTTTTTCTGCAGAAAATTGAAGAAGCTGCTGACAAAGGGGAACTGACTGAGCTAGTTCTAATGGTCATTTGGAATCGTCTTGATCTTGCTAGGCGTGATGTAAGTAAATTATAACATTTTCTTTTATAAAAATACATTAGGTCCTATTGAGCTACACAAGAGAAAGTAACACTTCCTTTTGTGCCAATGTTCACTCCTGACCCTCCCCCAAGATTTGAACATGGGAACTGAAATAATACTATTTCCAATATTCCTGGGGTATTTTTTCTATCCTCTCTCTTATGGTAATGATGTCCTCGATTAATTATCAAGCATAGTTAACTTTTCAAGTGTAACATGTGAGTTGCCTTAGATGTCCTCCGACTACATATCAATCATGGTTAGCTTTTCAAGTGTAACATGTGAGTTGCCTTTGCAAATCATGCATTTATGAAGTTTATTAAACTTGATTGGCTTCTGTAGTAATTCCTTTTTTATTATTGTCAAAGGAGAATATTCTTCTTTTTAGTAAACATATGTGGATATGAGCACATATGGACATGTTTATGTTCATATATGTCATGATACTAATATAATTATTTGGATTTTTCCAGGATGAAAAGGATGCTGTAAGAAGTCTTGATCTATTGTACAGAAGGGTTGAGGTATGCACTTTTCTTTTCACGTAGTGTAATGCAATGGAAAGCTACCTATGCTGAAGTGATATCAAAATTTTTTCTGATGGCTATTCTCTATGGAATTCCTTGTCTGTGTTTCCCTTTCTTTTACCATCGAGATAATGCATGAGCTTGGAGATTAATATCTTTTTTGTGAGAAATTCTCATATAAAATTATATGAGATGAGACCCCTTGAAGTTCAATGCATCACTCAAAGCATGTAGACCCAGCTGATCACAAAATTTCTCCACATAATAAAAGTGATTAGTTTTGCCTGAATGTTCACTAATATTGTTAACACCACTTGTGGTATTTTTATTCTTATGGCTTCTTTCAATTTCTTCTTTTCTTGATTGCCGTCCAAATTTGTGAGGAATTACATGATACGTTTCACTTACATTCCAGACAGAAATTCTGAAACGGGAGGCAAGTCCTGCCATGAGACTACTCAATGAACTTCTGAATTTGCACAAGGGGTTTGATGATGAAGGATGGTTGAAAGAATGCAAAAAGCGTATGATCGATACCTTTCCACGAGAGGATCCATTTAGCATTCTTGTTCCCCAAGGTTTTGACATTGATAAGGTACAGTTCATTCCATGCAGTATTTATGGCACCAAATTTTACCTCTGAGTGCATATTGCTCACAGACAAGTTGTACTACAAACAATTATCGGTTCATTAGGATTGATCATCCCACATTGAATCAGTTCCATTGACAAATTCTCTTTTAATCAGCACCAAGGGCCACTGCGACCATCACTAGATGCTGATGATACTTTTCTGAGGGTAGATTTTGTTAGAGAAGTAGATTCTTTGCTCCAAGAAGTTCGAGAGGAAGAAAGTGAAGAACAGTATGTAGAAGGGCTAGATGCTGAATCCGTTGCAAACAAGCTCAAACATCAAGAGAAGCAACGAGCAATACGTCAAGTAGAAGCTCTACTAGATTTAGCCATCAATTTGAAATGGTAACCAGATGTCTGGTTGCTTTTCATATTGAAAGATACCTCACGGCAGCTGAGCATTTGGATTATCTGTTACTGGTTTTGTTTTTGTTTTTTTTCTGAGAGGACCAATGATCCAAGAACTAGCTACAGAAAACTTGTGTGTTATCACCCGCGCTTACAATATGGCTTTGGTGTTGGGAGGGTTGTTTTATATTAGAAAATATACAGTTTCAGAAGTGCTTTATGGACGAGTACTTAGTTTGCAAGTATAATTGTTTAGTGGCCTTCTCTTCTGTGAATTCATGTTTATCTTTAACGTATCACTTGGGCCTGACTTGTTTCAGTTTTCCGCAAGTTGCGTAGTTTTGAAGATTAAAAGAGAAAATATGGGGTATTTTGTACTTGAATTTGCCTTTTTTGGCTTCGGCTGCAACCACTTCAGTCCATATGTATTCAGTGCCATTTGACAGCATACTGGTAGGCGGACGCTGTGAGTGGGATGCAGTATTCCCCACAGTTGAAGCGGAGACAATACATGGAAAAAGGAAAATTGCATTGAGCAACTCATATCATTATGACATATGAGTTACAATGATTGTGGCTTCTTGTTCTCATCAAAATGATGTTAACATCACAATAAAAACATTCGAACTTCAGGAACAGTTGAAGTTCAACCAAATTCAAGGTTTTCTCTTTTCAGTTCTTGGAAGTTTTCAAGCTTTTTTTCTAATTCACGTCAAGAGATTAGGGTTAGCTAAAACAATTGAATTAGAAATCAAACGCAAGAAATATGAGTAATCAACTAATAAATCACTTTATTGAAGCGAAGTAGTAGCCAAATCTAGAGTGATAGATTTACATCCTTATCAGTGTTCATATCTCGTACTAGAATTATTTGACAAAGATGGGTTCCGCCTACCAACTACACAGTCCTTGTAATAACAAAATGACGTAACGGAAAGGTTTTCAATGATCAGAACTGCTGGCTTCAAATAGGGTGCAACTGTAAGATTTCATTTCGTAAGTATACAAGCCTGTCATCTGCTCAACTACAGGCACACCGCCATCTGTAAAGAATCCAGGGGATGGGAGAGCTGTGTCAACCAAACGGCGCCATTCCATTGCTTCAGGACATGGTGGTAGAACGACAATCTCTGAACGACCTGAGGCATTGATGGCAATGAATAGATCGCCCTTTGGACGGAAAGATTCAGAACTTGATGGCTGCTCCTCTGCTTCATCAGCCTTCAACGTCAAGGCCAGGAATTTGCATGAAGTGTCTTCCCATTTTGGTGGAGACTGATCACTTCCACTCCAGTTGATTTTTTCTTCTTTTAGGAAGTCCCTCTTCTGAAGGAGGTCACTTCTCCTTACTCTCAAGGAACTTAAAAATGAAATGTACTCTGTGGTTTGAATGCAAAAACTTGTTGACAGTGCACTCCAATCAAATGATTTTCTGCCCGTATGTGAGGTGGAACCACCAGAAGATTGGCCACACTCATCTCCCATGTTAAGAACAGGAACACCCAGAGACACATACAGAACAAAGAGATAGTTACGAATTTGTTTAAGTCGCCTTTCAAGGACAAAAGTTTCTTTTGTAGGACCTTCTTCCCCGCAATTCCAACTTAATTCTGAAGCCAGTTCACCATCACTGAAGCTGACCAAGTCCACAAGAGGAAGTCCAAAGTTCCTTGCTACAAAATTGAACGAGAAAGCTGGGCCACGTCCACTTGAAAAGATATCCCCACTTCCACAAAGCCGTGTCGCAAGGTCACTAAGAAGACCCTCACCTCTCAAAAATTTTCTTACATCATGACAAAATTTTGTATTTATCTCCGACCATCTCTTCCAATGGGGAAAGCAGGTTTCCTTTGGCAGCCTGTCCCGTGGATCCCAACAATCTGCAATGATCTTGGTTTTTGAGAGCAGCGGATCAAAGGATATTGCTTCAACCAAGGGAGGGCGAGATAAGAATTCACCTCCACAGCCAGTCAGTAGAGATGAAGCATTAATAAAGCAGAAACCATCAATGCGAAACTCTGTTACCCAGTATCGAAGACTATCCAAAATCAGACTCTGGACAACAGGATAATTGCAATTCAAAGCATTTCTTGATTCTATTTTGTCAACTCTACTGGCAAAATAATAGGATAAGTCATCAATTCCTTGCAATGCCCCACTTTCAGCAGTGTGGGTGAAAACAACTTCTAGTAAAACCTCTATTCCATTGGCATGCAGCTTCTTCACCATTTCCTTCATTGAGCTAATTGCAGATATTGAACCACCAGAAGGCCCATATAGATTTGCTGGTGAGAAAAAATGACAGGGAAAATATGGACCTTGTTTTTCATCAAATGGAAATATTGGCTCTAAGAGAACTGCATTTACACCAAGACTTTTAAAATGGCTCAACTTCTCACTCAAACCAGCAAAGGTCCCAGCAATATCACTGTATAACTGACTGGACTTGTGTTTAGTGAAACGCATCACATTCAGCCGATAAACAATAAGTTTTTCCATGGCCAAGTTGGGTCGAACATCACCACTCCAGTCAAAAGTAGGTTCCTTGCATAATCGTCCAAGGTACTTAGGCAACAAACTGCACCTGTGATCTGCTGAGACATTTAGGATAACTTTAGCATAAGGATCCAAAACAACAAGCTCTGCATCTGTATTTTCAGTGTTTCCCCGTAGGGTAGACTCCTTCAATCGATAACCATAGTTCACAAAATTCCATGCACCTTCCAATGAGGCATGCCATACATCACCAGTGCGATTGACATATGGATCTAGATCGAGCTCTAATGCAGAAGCGTCAGTCATTGAGTCACCGTACAAGCAAAGAACAACTCTTTCGGCATGCCTTGAAAAAAATGCAAAATTCATTGAACCATCCATGGAAAAGGAAAGACCCAGAGGAATTGGATTACCGCGATCAAAACCAACAGGCACACAAAAGTTTTCCCTTCTATGACTCCTGATTTCTGAGCCAATCAATTCAGTATTTAACATGGATTTAAGTATAAATGATAAGTAGAAGGGAGTTTGTTTTGCCTCAAACTCCAATTCAACTACAAATTTGCTGGATGAGTGCCGTGTGAGTGGGGTATCCATGCTCCTAACCTCTGAGACTGACTGCTGGGAATCCAGAGGCATGAAACATGATGAATTAGAACGGTAAATGCCCCAGGTCAGTATAAGACTACTGTCACTTGCATCAAGCTCTACGGATGAAACCTCAACATACACTGCATATTTCATATTTTTCTTTCTAACAGAAACTTTAACAGGATCACCCTTTTCCGTTCTAAATTGAAAAGCTGACACTTTTTTTCGTTTTCCAACTTCACTAATAGTACTAGTTACCTGTTCAGTTTGATGCATAGATATTCGAGATGTAGCAGATATTCTTGAATTAAGACATTGGTGTTGATTTTTTGTTGCATTCCGTACATCTCTCAGTAACAGTTTCTTTTGTAAATCATTTCTCCCAAGATCTACTATCACTCGGCTCCCCAAAACATAATGTCTGGCTAGCGTCAATTTAGAGGAATCCATAGCGATGCTATTATGGGAACATGGCCTCATTGCAAGTAAAGAAGGACGAGTTGCCATCTCAGTTAGTAAAGGTGGGTAATTCAAGTCCAAAAAGGGAACAAAAGAGAAGAGTTCTACTATTGACTCAACACTTGTTGGGAAACAACAGTTACTTCACCAATATAGATCACCAAAGAAAGATGATATATTTTTCTTGGCATTTCGAGTAGCCGTCAAATTCAATCACCAAACGCAATGAAAACAAATCCAACTAATTCATCCACTGAAAATCGTAGACAAATGTAGGCTCAAACTCACTAGGAATAATCTACTAGTCCCCGAAGGGTCATTTACTTGAGCAGTGGCATCGTCAAGGGAAAGAACAACCAAGGTACACCTGTCACATAGAAAAAATTAAAATAAAGAGGGAAAAAAGCAAATATGTTCCTCAACACCGCCACGATCACAGCCTATAACTGTATAACACGATCATCATAGAACTTCGCTCTATACTATCAAAGCATCTTTCCTTTCACGACCCTCTACTAAAAGCAAGAAACTTGCTTGAACCAAACCTCTAACAATGCCCAATCCATAGCAAAAAGAAATGGAAATAAACAAATATGAAAGCTCCAAAATGAAGATGAATAGCAGATGCCAATTATACAAAAAGAACAGAAAATGGAGAGGAATAAGAACTTACGTGAAATGACTAGTACATTATTAGAGAGAGAATGAGGTAGTAGAAGTAGAAGAGCAGTGGGAGTGGAAGCTACGAGACAGAGTACGTGTGGGTGTTGTCTGGACGTTCAAGGACCGCACATCTCAGGTACACTATTCAACTTAGATTGTTTTCTAACTTTTAGTCTTATTTAGTTCTTGAGAGCTACAAGAGAGTCAAGATTCAAGCGCTCAAAAGTCAAAACGACACTCCATGGCTTAATCCTTTCCTATAAATGCAAGCATCTTCCTTTTTTTTTTTTTGTTAAAAAGGAAAGAAACCAAAAAAAGAAAAGATCGGATGAAGCCACGCTCGATCCGACAACACAGCTCTGCCCAAGTCCAGCTTGAGCCCTGATTAGGTTTGAGATTATCGGATTTAAGCCTGACTAGGTCCTGCCCTACTAAATTTTGACTTGACTTATTTTTAACTTTTAAATTAAAAATAAAAAACGATGCCACGTTTTTCAAAATAAAGTCATTAAGTATATATACTAAGAGCGAATGGGATGGACGACCACGGAATCGATCCCTATCGTCCATTAGATCCAGCGGCTTATATTCTTTGTGTTTTTTAACACGCAATCTTCTGACGCAATCTTCTGTCAGGCGACCACGCCGCTTATATCTTGGACTCAAAAGGTGGAACGTCCACCCTAGGCGCATGCCGCTTATATCTGTTCATTCATGTTGTGTCCTTTCTCTCTCTTTGTTTTTCCTCTCCGCCCTTGCCTTCCTTTCCTCCTTCTTGGTCAGTTTTCTGTTCCTCCTTCTTGGTCAGTTTTCTGTTCATTGAATGTTGTGTCCACGGCTGGTTCCTTCTACACGGCTGCTTCCCAATCTACCTGCAGACCGGGTCGTCATTAACCTTCACCGCGTCCCCGCATTACGCCGATTCGTCTCTCTTTCCTTCACCGCGTCCTCCGTGTAAAGATGCTTTCTTTAAATCTTCTTTAAGCTTTTTTTTTTGTGTGTACAGATGTTTTTGGAGTTTCTCTCCAGCTTTAGTCAGTTTTCTTTTTTGCTCATCTTCTCTTATCTTTGTGACAGTGGTGGTGGTTGTC
>JAOSBK010000004.1:10554804-10569380 GCA_027568895.1 Erythroxylum shatona
GCTCATGCATCATTGTATATTTACACACATGTGAATATTTATTGTTGACTTTTAAAATAATTGTTCATGAATTCATTAACATTTTTGGGGTATAATTAATTGAACAATGTGATTTAAAATGTGAATTGTGATTTATTGGTGGTAAAAATTTATTTGGAGACTGTTAGTATTATTTCAAAATTTTTGATGAATTTCAGGAATGTCTGAAATTTGGAATATTTTTAGACTAGGAAAATATTGAAATATGGACCAATTAGAGTGTGATACGTGGACTAACTAAATTGATGACAAATGACTTGCATGCATGGTGACACGTGGACTAATACTTCAGTGAAAAATGTGTTACATGCGAGAGAACACGTAGTTAAGTGTTATAGATGACAGATTGTGCAGCTCTCCCTCTGGTTGTCTTCACTGAGGGTAGTGTTGTTATCAAATTGTCTTCTGGTTTTACCAAACACCGAGTATCAAATTATTATTCTTGTGTGAGTGATTCACTCTCTCTGTTGGCAATATAACTAAATCACATAAGTAACTCTGATGATGTTTTAAGGTGTTCATATATATATATGCATGGGAAGCTTAAGCAGTATAGTTTCGGTGAATAAATATATTGAAAGACTTAGAAAGGAACTGAATTTGTTAAGGAATGAGCAGTAATTGTATCGGGAATTAAATCTGAGTTTACTGAGTGTTGTGAAGTTGTGAATTGCTGAAAGAATGAAAATACAGTAGTAAGAGAAAGAATGAACACAATAGTGAGAAAAAACTTGTGTGAGGTTTCGGTTAGCTTGCGTATAACTTGTTTTGAGTTTGTACTGGATATAGAAAAGATGATTCATGCATAGGTATATTAGTTGGAAAGTATAAGAAATGGAAAATCTGGAAAAAAAGAGAGGAAGAAGATAATAAAATTGGGTTTCATATTTATGGAGAAATGAAGAAGAGAGAAAGTCATGAACGTGCTTCTGCATGATCACGACTTCTCTGATGAAACACGATCATGATATCGTTGAAGCACCTGGAATGTTGCGATCGTGTAGGTGCATGATCGCGACTTCCATGCTTTTTGGAGAAAGATAATTCTGAACTTCCTTTGCTCTTTTTGTTATAACTTTTGCTCCCGATATTCAAATGACATGATACTTAAACCAACTCATAACACATTGTTCTACCTCTCCATAAAAATTGGTAGCCTTATGAATTGATTTGAAAATATTGAATGAATGAAAGTGAGGGAATCTGTTGGAATAGTATGAACTGAAATATTTTACTGAACATACTTCGGTAGTTTGATTGTATCTTGATTTGTAGAGTTCAAAATGAGTTCAATCTTGATTCAAATGAAACTAGAGACATAAAGCTACAATTTTTCTGCAAAAGTCAAATTGTAATTCTGGTTTCAAAAATTCCAAAATCTATTTTGAAGTTGAGTTATGAGTTCTGTTACAACTTAAGAATAGACTGACATATTTAGAGTCTAATTTTCAGTATATTGAACCAAATTGAATGATCTTAGTGTCATTAGAGAACTAAGACATAGAGGATCAATTATTTAGAAAGAAGTGTTATTTAAATCCTTCATTTTCTGGATCTTATTGATCATATACAGTTGACCAGAATGGAATGTTTTCAGAAACAGTTGAAATGAAGAATTTGTGATTGAATTTTGATACAATTGGAGTACAATTGATATGTACATCATTGTAATATAGAAATATACTTGAGAATTTGTCATTGAACATGCATGAGATATAAAAAATTGATAAATTTGTTTATTCTCTTACATAAGCGCTCTAGTAATATGAAATTATTTTTATTGCTTATAGATGAGTGACTAGAGCAACTGCTTCTAGATATTGCCAGAACGTCAAGGCAATAGGCTTAAAGGAGCAACTGTGAGTAACCTAAGATGGTCTCACTTTATTTGTTTTGTATATTACTGAATGGTATTGATATGTTACTAAACTGCATTGATGTGTACTGAATTCCGAATAATATATGTCCGAGGTGATTGATGCATGCAAAAAATATTGGAAGTGCTACCTGTACGTGAATAAGTCTACGTAATTGATTTTCTGATTCTCAACTGAAAAGTTGAATGTTGGACTGAGGTCTGATCAATATGAGATTCTGACTGTACATTAAAAGTGACTGCTATACATGGCATATTCTATATTTGATGCATTTCATAAAATGCATGATCAGACAATGGCGTTGTGATTAAAGTAGCCAGACTGAAAGAACTTTAAGCTTAAAATTCTACATGAAGAGCTATGCTCCATGATTACTATTTTTGCACGTAGATCTATGCTCCGTGATTATTGTTTCTGACTGAGCCTTATAAGCTAGTATTTGTATCTGTATCTGTATCTATATCTGAAAGGCACTCGGTCATAACACTATAAAAACAAATTTGGGTCTCATACATATAGCATTCATATATAATCGTAATTCATTGAAAGATTTGCAAAGCTATAATGAAATGATTGACTGTATGAACTGTATGATTTTATGATGATTGTACTTGTTACATGAGTGAACCATTGAGGATAGTTACTCAACTGAGTTCGCAAAGCTCATCAAAATTGCAACGTGGCTTTCAGGGTTTAGTAATTGTCTTCAGAAAGGCTTGGGTAAGAGTTTCAGGTCGGGATCAGTTTACTCCTGCATATGTATTTCTTTATGTTGTATTAAAAAGTGTAGTCTTAAGTGTTGTACAATGTATATGAAAATGGTTTTTGAAATGTAATAATATTATGACTACAAATATTTTATTTTGTAATGGGCCCAAGTGATTATTGAAACTCTGAGGAGTTCAATAATGAATGTAATTTTTGTGACTAAAATTGTTTATAATTGGGCCCAAATTGATTATTATTTTTCTGCATTTTACGGGTTGTTTTAAACTGAAAGTAATGAGTTTGATTTACCGACTGTTTTACCATGCCACCTTTATGGGATTCGTACTAAGATATCACTCAGGATGTCGGGTACGTGTCCTAAGAGAGTGAGGTGCTACATTTTTGTATCAGAGCCAAGTTTAATATCTTACATTGTTGTTTATGAAAAAATGTGTCAAGTTACAAGCATTTTAGACATGTCATAATAGGTAGAAGCAACTAATCCCCAGTCTGAGTCGCATTTACATAAGTCAAACGTATAAGTATTTATTAAAAGTTTGAGCTGATAAAAATAATGAGAAGAATGATGATCTATTAAAATGTGATCAGAAATGAGAAATAGTATATGGTTAGATATGGCAGATAAAGATTCAACGCATTTGTATTGATGGATGTATTATGGTATACGACATCAATATTATACTATGGTGATGTATCCCCGAATGTGAAATAGATATGAATGTATTGTCTGGGATTGATTAGGGGAATTAGTGATATGGATATGAGTGATGAGATTTAAAGTGTACAAGCTAAGTTGAAAGAAAATAAAATTTTCTATGACCTTGAGAGGTTAAACTTGGACTTGAAATGATTGTTGGTAAATGTGCTCTGTGAAATTGAGATCAAAATTTGAAGAGAATTATGCATCTAAAATTTTGAATTGATTGTGAACATACATATGTATGAGATATGATGGTAATTAGAAGGTGAGATAATCATAGTGACGTACATAAAAGCTGCTAACATTAAGTTGATTTTGTACTATGGGTACATATCTGATAATGGGATTACCAGGACAAGTGGGAATGATGAGTACATATATACTATATGTGTGTAAATGATGTAAGAAGCAATCTATGACTTGTTAAATAATTGTTAGTTATAATTCCCACAGTTTAAAGTAAAGATGAAGTAGAATAATACATGAAAGTGATTTCAGTGATCAATCGGGGATAGATTGAGATCATTATTGATGTTATATGGATGATAAATTTGAGTAAAATGAACCACGATCATGAACCTTTTCACCTCGATCATGACAGACACAAAAATGGAAATGTTGTTTAGCATTAATTAGAATCCAGGTATCATTAGCGAATGTTAGTAATTGGAGAATTGTCATAACTACATCTTCAAATAAGATGAAATGATCTTGATGGTACAGAAATTGAGCTTTTTGAGGTATTAAGAATGACTGATAAATAAGGATGAAAACAGTTGACTGATAAAGATTACATGAATAGTATAGATGTGGTAGCAAGAAATCTTCTTTTGAAAAAGAATTTCACTGAATTCAGTTACATAGAACAAATGGTTTACTTTAAGATTGATTAATGAAGAAAAGAATCAGAAATGAATAAGGAATGAATTAAGAGCGAATATTGGAGTCCCATTTCTAATGGATACTCAAGTACAATAGGTTGAATATTCTACAAAGAGTACATGTAGCTTGTCGATGTAAGGTATCCAACTAGGTAATTGGATTAAGAAATTTCAGGTAACACCATTGCTACTGTGAGGAGAACTTAAGTTCACACTATATTCTATGTAAATATGTTCAGGAGATACAAATTTCATTAGGGGAATATGCTATCAATTCATAAAGTTAAGGTTGGAAATAAATTGAAATATGTGGAGAAACTAATATGAATGAACGGATATTAGATTAAGCCAGTATGAAAACAGTGGAAATTGAATGAATTGAGAAAATCATTCGAGGAAAGAAGAAACTGAACTTATGAGATGATTCAAATTAACGCATGAAAGTGTTTATAATGATCAATTGGGGATAGATTGAGAGAGTCTAAATGATGTTACTTTGTGTGATAAATTCAAGTAAAAGGAAAGAAAAAGAAGCATGACACGATTGTGGCTGAGATTATTTGGTTCTAAAACAATCGTTAAAAGGTCTACCACGATCATGGTAGGCACAAAAATAGAAATGTTATTTAGAATCAATTGGAATCTAGGTATCATTAGCGAATGATATTAAATAGTGACTTGTCAAAAATACATCCCTAGATAAGATGTAATGATCTTGATGGAACATACTAAAGTATAAGAGTAAATGAATATGTTTACTGTTCCACTGAGTTTTATTATAAGAAATATACTAATCATGTAAGATATGACAGAAATTGCTCTTATTAAGAGATCATGAATAGTTGGAATTGATCTTCTTGAGGTACTAAGAATGACTGATAAGCAATGATGAAAACAGTTGATTGATAAGAATTACATTAACAGTATAGATGATAGTAACAAGAAATATTCTTTTGAAGAAGAATTTCACTGAATTAGGTTGAGTAGATCAAATGGTTTACTTCTGAGAATGAACGATGATAGAACAAATCAAAAGTGAACATTGGAGTCCCATTTCTATTGGAGACTTAAGCATAAGAAGTTGAATATGCTACTGAGAGTGTATGCATTTTGTTTGATGCAAAATATCCAACTATGTGATTGGATTCTTGAATTTGAGGTGATATTATTGCTAATGTGAGGAGAACTTAGGTCTACACTATATTTTATGCAAATATGTTCAGGAAATACAAATTAGATTTGATGAATGTGTTACCAACTCAGGAAGTTAAGATTTTAAATAAATTGAAATGTATGGAGAAACTAGCATGAATGAACAGACATTAGAATAAGTCAATGAGAAATCAGATGCAATTGAATGAATAGAGAAAATCATTCGAGAAAGGAAAACAATTTGGAAACTGAAAAAAACACGAGAGATCATTACCTCATTTAAGGAATTAGTTACTTAACGAATTACGAGAAACTAATCATAGGCATATAAAGATTTGGCAATATCTGTTGGAGTTAACAAATGACCCCGATAGTATTATGGTATTGAAGAATAAAGTGTCCCAATTTTTTCTTAGATCAATTAGTGACTATGACTATAGATGATATATTGAATGTATTCAAAAAGTTGATAAGAATATTTTGAATATTAAAGGTAAATCTTACATATCATGATAGTAGAAACAATTATATGTCAAGTTCAATAAGAGTGAATCTTAGCTTGATCAAATAAAACGTTGGGTCGTAGTATCTGAACATGGCATATTGGGAGACCTAAAGAAAGTAGAGGTAATGATGAAGTGAGAAACTCTAAGGAATATATAAGAGATTCGGAGTTTTCTAGAACTAGCTGTATATTGGATACAACTAGAGACTGTTAAGGAGTTTTCATTGATCTTAGCCCTTTGACAAAAATGTCCAAGACAAAATGTGTAAATCGTATGGCTGATGAATGTAAAAAGAATTTTGAAGAATTATAACACTGATGTTAATTATATCGTTTAGATTTGGAGATTATGTAGTATATAATGAGGTTTCATATAGGAGTTTAAGATAAAATCTAATGCAACTTAATAAAGTCATTTCATATGCATCAAGACAATCAAAGTCTCATGAGTTGATTATTTGATGCATGAGTTAGAATTTGCTATAATAATAATTGCTTTGAAATTTTGGAGACATAATATGTAGGGTGGAACATTTGGTAATTATTTAGATCATAAAAGTTTAAGGAAAATTATTAAGTTTGAAAGAATTAAATACGAGACTGAGACAATGGATAGAGTTATTTGAAGATTATGATGTACAAATGAGTATTTCCCAGTAAAGCTAGTGTGGTAATTTGATGCATTGAATAGAAAATTAAATAGCAGTGTCGAACAAATTTACATATTAAGGATACCAAATTTAGTGCAATAAAGAGCACATAATATTGAGTTGAATTTTGGGCAAATCAAAGTATTATTATCTATTGATTTAATTTCAATTTCACATGAAATGATTAATAAAGCCCCAATTGGGGATTCACAATCTATGAATCTTACAAAAGAATCTTAATTTTGAATTTGAATAGAAAAATGATATTTTGTGATTATAGTAAAAATGATAAGTACCGATACAGATGATTGAGCAAAGAGATTATTAAAGAAAGGACAAATAGTAACCTATGCTATACATTCTAGTAGGAATATGCTAAAACAACATTTAGCGGCCAAGGATGAAGAAGCAAGTGGTTGAAGGTATGACTGAATATTTGATTTCTGACAGTTTTAACTGTTGGAGATATGCTTAGAGCTTATATTTTGTAGTTCCTAAGAACCTGAGATTAACGTACAGTTCTGATTTGAATTTGAGTCGGTAGGACATGGTATGTGGCGTTATATGAAAGAAAGAGTTGTCCACCTTTATAATGGGATGAATAAGATCTAAAACAGTTAAAGGTCAGAATTGATTAGAGATGTTGATAAGTAAAATCAATCTGTATTAGAAATTAAGTGACTTAAGAAAGAGAAATAAATTAGGTGGATCAACACTGAAGATAGGGAACATAGTGAGATAGACATAAGAGTTAAGTGTATTAACACTGAAGAGATGTGAATTATCAAGCAAAAGATGAAATGTTTTTAAGAGTATCACCTTGACAAGGTGTGCTCAGGTTAGGAAAAAAGGATAAACTAAGCTCTTGTATTTGTCCATATGAAATTATTGTGAGAATAGGACCATTGACTTATGAGTTAATCTTACCAACAAAGTTATATTAGATTCACACCGTGCTACATAGAAGTATGTTAAGAAATATCAATATGATCTGACATTGATGCATTGTCGACACAGGAAGTGAAACTTGCGAGTAATATGATATATAGATATATATTAAGGAATTAGTTAAGATAGCGTGGTATATGAATAAGTAATTGAAAGACCGATTGATTCCATTGACTATAGTCAATTAGAAGAAATTATTCAAGTGATGAAGTTAAATAGAAAACGAAGGAGCATATGAGGAAACAATACCCCTACCTTTTTGGTCAATTAGATAAGAATTTCGATGATGAAATTTATTAAGGGGGAGAATTGTTACATCCCATTTTCACACTAAGGGTTAGAATTCTAGATTTTTGTAATTGAGAAATAGCAATGAGATATTAGAAAAATGCATTTCATGCTCATGCATACTATATATACACGCAGGTGAATATGAATTTTTGCACACATTACAATGACTGTGCATGGACTAATTTGACATTTTCCGAGTATAATTGATATTTAATGTGATTATAATGTGAATTGTGAATTATGTGTCTTAAAAATTGAGTTGGTGTGTATAATTACTGATTTAGAATCTTTGGAGAAATATGGGAAATTTCTGGAGTTAAAGGTATTTTTGGACTAGGAAAAATATCAAGTGGCAAGGCAGTTGATGAATAGTAGCAAAAATAAGTGTTAGATGGCCGTAGAAATTTTGCTGAATGATATTAAGATTTAATGACAAATATCATTGAAAATTGGGAGTCAATTAGATTAGAAATTGGGTGACAAATAGACTAGAGATTAATGGTATTAAGTACCATTAGTAAAAGATGTTATTTGATTTTTGAGGGATAAGTGTCATGACACTCACCAAGTATTAAACTCATCGTTATTTACATTTGAAAGACTATCTTTGCTTTGTCTTTCACGTTGCCATAGGCTCTCTTCTTCATTTTCTTTTTCTCTACTCACAATCTTTTTAGCATCACCCTCATCACATTGAGATCTTGCTTTCCTTCACTTTGTTTCTTCAAGGCCTTTGCTAACTCTTCATCTTGCAACTAAAAACCTAACTTATTCCTCCTAGACGAGTTGATGATCGTATAAGCTTGGAGGCTACGGTTAAGTGATGATTTTTGAAGAAGCTTTGAGCTAATCAATTAAATGTATTATTATTGATCTTCATGGCTTTATTAATGAAGCATATATGATGATAGTTAGTAGTAAATGATCATGATAGTGGAGTAGAATGTGTGCAGAAATTTAATAAACATATAAACACGTTGATGTTCAATTTTTAGTGTTCATGATCAATTATGGACTATAATTTGTTTATGAATGATATTGAGTTGAAATTTAGGTAAGAATAAAGATGAACTGATGTAGAGTTGATGAACTATGCATAAGATGGTTTGAATGTAACATATAGGAGTTGAAAATCTAGAAAAGTGAAAGATAAATATCTAGAGTATATTAGCTGTAACATTTTCATTGAACATGCAATTGTATTTTTTTTCCATATATTGATATGTAGATATCCAAATGGGATGATTTTAAGTTTACACTAAACTAGAAATATATGGTTATATTTTTCATAAGGAATGGAGTTTTAATTTTGTCTCTAAGAGTTTCAAATTTTGGCTTGAAGTTAAGTATTATGTGCTGTTGCAATTTGGGAACAATCTGCCATATTTTGAGTATAATTTGCAAAATACTGAACCGAACTGCATGAAATTGGTGTCATTAGAAACTTAAGACATATGGGAACATTGATTTAGAGGGATATATTTCCTAAATAGTTCATTTTCTTTATCAAAATAGCCATGTAAAATTGACCCAAAAATCTATTTTGAAAGAAAAACTGGAATGATGCTTAAATAATATGCACGATCGTGACTGAGAGGAACATTGAGGAGTTGCACAATCGTGCATGATATAGAGGGATTTTCAAGCATTGCACGATCGTGATAGAAAAGGGACACTGCTGTTTGACAGCTTTCAACACCGTTCACTCTTTTGGTCATAACTTCTTCTCTGAACCTCCGATTGACTTGAAATTTGAACCAAAAACTCCTCACACATTGTCCTTCCTCTCCACCAAATTTTATTGTCATTTGAATTCACTAAGAATGGATTGTTGTTTACCAAGTGTTCAAATATGAAATTTGGGAGATGTTATAAGAATAAAAGTGATTCTATGAATGATTATGTGATCCAAAGAAGGTGAATAATTGATTGATGAACTTAGGAAAATCAATTTTCGCAAGATATGATATATGAATGTATATCGATTCGGAAATTATGGGTTGTTAATGATATAAAAGTGTTCTTAGAAATGTTAATATGATTGTAAGGAAATGAGTAATGTGTATCAAGTAAAGGTGAATGAGAATTGGATTTATGAGAGCATATAATGTTAGAAAAGAAACGATGAGTAATTGAATTATGATATTAGAATAACCAAGTGTTTTTGAGGTGTAAACCTAAGAATAAGCTAGATACATAAAAATAATAAGGTTTGAATGATCAAGAGACGTGATTAAGGAAACATACTCGGAATAGTCAAATTGGGCATGCATTATACATTACACCTATACATAAGTGTAAAATTGAATGTTTATGTGATTGTGCAATTAATGATGTGTGTGTAATGTGTGTATTGCATGATGTTGATACACAGGATAGAACGTCAGCATCCAGACGTTTCCGGATTTTAGAAGTAAATGTTACTCTGGCGCGTACTGTGAGTCAACCTAGATGGTCTCACTTTTATTGTTTGATCTGTTTTAAATTTCTGTATTGAATTACTATTGAATGTGAATGTAAGTGAGACAATTCTGGACATTAATAGTCTAAGGAGTTTGATAAATGTGAGAACATTAGAAGTGCCTCTTGTATGTAAATTTAACATAAATAATTGATTCTCAACATAATTGTTAAATGCTGGACTTAGGTCCAATGACATTTGAAAGTGAACGTGTAAAGTGAAATAAAGTGACTAACTAATTTTATGTGATTTGATGTGTTTCATTACATGAATGCATGATAACATAAAGGCAGTTGTGACCAGTCTAAAAGAGCTTAAAGCTCTGAATATATATAGGAGTCATAGGCTCAGTTGATAATGTGCCCGGTATCCACAAGGAATATGGGATAATATAAGAAACAAGCCTGATATCCACAAGGGATATGGGTTAGTAGAAGGCACTCTGTCACAACAATAACAATTGAAAATGAGTCTCATGAGCATTGCATATAAAATTGATATGTATGTTTTAAAAGATCAAAATGTACTGTTTGAATGCTTTGAATATAAAATGTGAAATAAGTGATCAAAGTGATATGTGATGCTATATGATTATTAGTGAAATGATGTAAATTAAGTGATTACATGAATTGTATGTGTTATGTGATATGAGTGCGTCATCGAGGATACTCCACTCGTTGAGTTCTCAAAACTCACCCCAAAATTATAACATTATTTTTCAGGCTTAAAGAAGATCTCCAGTTAGACAAATTGGAGTCTAGCCATTGAATTTGAATAAAAGATAGAGGTCGGAATCAATTCGCTTCTACATATGTATTTCATTATTTTGTATCAAAATATGTATTCACAAGGATTGTACAATGTGTATGTGAATGATTTTGTAATGTAATGACCTTATGACTACAAGTGTTTTGTATCTGTGATGGGCCCAAGTTGCTACTGAAATTTTGATAATATGTATAATGATTGTAACACTGCGATTGAAAATGTTTATGAATAAAATGAGTCAGAAGTTCCATTATTGATTTTCCGCTTATGCGTATGATTTTTTTCTAAAATATTGAATTAATGATCGATTGACTGCTCTAGCATGTCACCCTTGTATGGTACGTACTCGAATATCCTTCGAAATGTCGTGTATGGGTCTTATAAGGGTGGGGTGCTACAATTTGATATCAGAGCCCAGGCTTATTATCTTACATGGGCGTTTTTTGAAATATGTGTTAAGGTATATGCATTGTAGATATGTCATAGCAGACACTAGCAATTAATCCCAAATCTGAGTTACATTTACATGAGTCACATGAATGAACATTTGTTAAGAGTTTAAGCTGATAAAAATAGTAAGAAAAATGATAATCTGTCAGAATGTGAGAAAATGAAAGTTTTTTTATATTTTAAAATGAAAAATAATATATAGTTAAATATGACAAATAAAGATTCAAATTGGGAATAGTATCATTATGGGTGGTGGTACGTTGATCATAAATGATGCAAATGATACAGGCTAATCATGCAATTGCACTTTTAAGCTAATGTAATTAAGGTTGACAAATTGACCAGAGCCTAACTTAACTTGAACCAACAGGTAAAATTTTAGTTGAACGAATTTCAATATACATTTATCATCTTAAAGATTAATATCAATTAATTTACTATACATTTTTAAAAAAAGTTACTTTCACTGATATAAATTATATATTTAAATAATTCTATATAAGCATTAAATTTACTGTGTTCTTAGTAAATAGTGTGGCCAAATAACTCCAAATAAGAAATTTGATATATTATCATCTTCTTTAAAAAAAATTTAATTCAGCATTCTAATTTTTAATGTTGTTAATTTAGTGATTAAAAATTTAAACTGATGACTCGAATCATAATATTATATTTATTAGTTTTAAGTGAGCATGTTTTGTACAAATTTATAATTAAAAAAAAGTGAAAAGACAGTTTAGTAGAAAGAAAAAAGAAGAAAATTCACATAGAAGTCGAAAAAAAATGCAAAATGAGAGCTCCGGAAGTCAGGACCCCGTGCCTTCAAAACAGGCCCTCGTGGACAAATCTTCCAAACTGCAAGGAGCAAAGTAATATTTACGAGATCCAGTACATTCCCAAACTCAGTGGACCACTCTGTTGGGGGTAAAAAAAATGTGTCACGGTAAAGCGAATCCTAGAAGTCACCTTGTAGTTTTATACATGTAAAAACGACGCCGGTAGATCATATCGGCATATGATCAAAATTCGTTAACCACGAAGGAATTGATCCGAAACAATCTCTTCACCGGTAGAGCTCGTGCTGCCACTAGCTACCGTTTGATTATCACAGTCCTCGTCCTCACCTACGATGCCAAGATCACAGCTGACATCATCATCATCGTCGTCGTCTTCGTTGTCGACATTATCATTGCGGTCTTCGTCGGACGACAAAGGTGTGAGCCAACAGGCTCCATGTAAGTGCCCATTCACACACACAAAATATTCCAACCTCCCATCACGTGACCCAAGCCGGCGAGCCGCGCTCTTAGGAGTGAGCCGAGCCCGACTCATGCTCCATACGCGGGCCCCACAATAAGGACAACTTATGCTCTCCTCGAAATTCACCTGCCGTCTGATTAACCACGCTCTGGTCCTTGACTTGGTAAACCCCTTAAAAACACCCCTGTAGACCCCCAAATCGTCCTCATGATCAGCCATAGTGTGTTCACACGGGTCGCTCACATACAGTAAGTCGCCTCGACACTTTTTGATCAAAAAACTCCGACCCGAAGTCTTCGAAAACCTCGAAGCTTTCACGAAATGACCTGGAAGGACCCGACTCACCCTGAAGTTGCGGGTCGGATTGCAACCGCAGCAGAAGAACATGAGCTTGGCGAGTGCGCGCCAGAAGTCGTCGAAGTGAGCGCTGGCCTGGCTGTTTGTCAATGTAGATACCATTCTCGGAGCTCGATTCGCACAAAGCTCGCGCCAGAGTAAGCGCTTCGCTATGGCGTGAAGCTTGCGGTTAAGGGAAGCTGTTACGCAGAGTGTGTGCAAGTCCCATTTGAGGGATTCAAAGACCAAAAGGAGTACGCGCTCGTTGAGTATTCCGGAGTTTGATGCTTGATTAGGTGCGTAAGTTGTTAGTCTCTTGCTGGTGCTCATTGGGGACAAATTAGTTTTGGCGACTGGAGCTATGTCGGAAACAATGATGGGCGTTACGCGGCTGCTTATATTAGCTGCTCGAGGAGACCCACGAAAAGACACGTGTAGGGTGGAGAATGGCTGGTTGGTGCCGAAGATCCTGATTCGAGTAACAACTAAAAACACTTGGTGATCCAGAAATAACCAAGGACGCGTGTTGGTATTTGATTGCATAGAGAATCGACGTGGGGAAGGCCGCGTGTCCGATTTGCCAAAAATATCTGGAATATTATAGTCTTAGGAGAAGTTTCTTAATTATCGCAGATGTTGGATTTGAGGAATCTGAGTATAGGCAGTGCAAAAAGCTGTCATTTTCTAAAAGACGTGTCATTTTGACACTTAAAATGGTAGTAGCAGGAAGAGGAGTCAACCGTCGTCGGAGTTTAATCAGAACTCGACAAAGACTAGCGATTTTACTAATTCCGGTATAAATAACTAATCCTTGCCATGTGGTGGGTAAAAAATCTAACCTTATATCGAGCCGCGTGTCCTCCGTGTCTAAGACAAAAGTGTACGTGGCAGTAGCCTGATAGCCATCTTATTTTCTGGGTATGTGCAGTGCGACAGGTGGTGGGTGATGACGAAAAAGCGAGAGGACGCGTGGAGGTGTAGCATCTTTATCTCTTTCAATAATGGAAAATGGATGCTTCGTCTCCACATGTCAATCCCCTTTTTTGCTTGAGTAACATGATTTCAGGATTACTGCACTCGTACTCTGAATAATGAAAATTAATTTCGTCTCTCAGTTCCATTCAAGTGAAATAACGAAGTCTATACATGTAATGTGGTTAGCTAGAAATAGAGGATGCAGCGTCTAGTAGAAGAATTGGGGGGCTTGACGGCTGCTCTTCGTCTCCTTCTCTATTTGGGAATTGGGATATGCATGCCCTAACACATGATTCAGGGTCCCCCTTTTCCAAGTTATTAAACATAAGGATATATGTATCCTTTGTTTAAATTTACTTTTTCAACCAGACTTTGATTGGATAGATAAGCACTTAAGTTTTAGTTATAAATTCTGATATTTTTAAAATCAATAGACTTTAACTCTCATTTACTTCCTCCTATTCAAAATAAGTGTTGTTTTAGAGAAATGTACACTTATTAAGAAAGCTAGTGAAATGTTTGATATACCCTTATTAATTACATGTTGAATTGCC
>JAOSBK010000004.1:10619200-10638772 GCA_027568895.1 Erythroxylum shatona
ATAATAATAATAATAATAATAATAATAATAATAATAATAATAATAATAATAATAATAATAATAATAATAATAAAAGAATTTTCTCCTAATCTTGAAGGGAAAGGTATGGAAAAATCTTAAAGAAAGAAACTACTAATAAGTCACTTAAGTAAAGTCATAAGTTATAGAATCAATATCAAAATAAAACAACCTATTAGTTATCATATCTTATTTGTTTAAATATTAACATGTGTTTTGAATTAGGGTAGTAAAGATTGAAGATACAATTTTTAAAAGAACTCCATCCAATTTATTAAATTTTAGATGATATCATTTATTAAAATTTTCATATTTAAATTAGATATATTAGAAAATTAAATAATTATTTAAATTTTAAAAAAGAATTTTAGGCTTAACCTAAGCTAGGCTTAAGTTATATACATTAACTTAAACCCTGATCAGGATTCAAACTATCTGAAATTTGATCAGGTTCAGACCTAAGCAACAAGTCTCAAGCTCATTTGAGTATTTGACCGAGTTTGGATTTTTATATCTATTTTTGGATTAGGCCCAGGCCAATGGGAACCCGAGTCTTGATTAGCCCAATTCCAACTCTGTTTAGAGCCATAAGTTGAACGGAATTTGAGATTTAATCAAGCTACATATTTAATGTTATCTTTTAGGTCTTGTTTGGTAACCAATAATAAATAGGTAATAATGAAAATATAACTTTTATTTCCTAAAGTTTAATTGTTTCGTTAATGGGAATAGATAAAACAAGGAATGACAAAATTAGAATGAATTTTAAACAATTTTAATTTTTTTTTCTTAAGATGAGTGTGAATACAAGCTGAAATTAAATATCAGGAATAAAAGATGGAAGATATTATTAAGTTATTATCAAAATATTATTAAAGATATTGTCAAGATATTAGTTCTTATCAAAATATTATCATCAAAGTCACACATTGTGATCTTTTATATTAATTTTTTAATGATTATTTTATTTTATTTGATTAATATTTTATTTTTATAATATAAATAATTCATAATTATCTAAAAATTAATAATTTTGTAAATTATTGAAAATTTTTGATTAATTATTTATAAAATATTTAATATTTAATTAATTATTTACAAAATAAATCATATAATAATTAAATATGAGTAAAAATTTTCTTATTAGCATTTTTAATATTTCATACCAAATATTAACATAACTATTAATTTTATTTAATACCATACTAAACACACATAATTAATAATTTTATCTCCATTTCGATTCTTTCATTACAAGTTACTGAACGAGAGCTTAGGAGCACAAGAATAGCATTTATTGACATAGACTTGGTTCGGGTCTTAAGATGACCAACTTGATCCGATATAATTTGACATCTTGTCAAATTTTAGATAGGGTCACATCATAAGTCAATTTACGTGGGTTTCAAATTTGATCTTAAACAATTTTGTACTTAAAACTAACTTGCCTGGTGGGTCTAGTCTCCCAGGGCCTACTCACCCGAAAGAAGATCCAATTATGCCTTAAAAATTAGGAGACGCAAGAAGCGATATAGCCCAAAATACATGGTATAAACGAAAGCTCTTTAAGCCCTTTAGATAGGTGAATTTTGATGATAGCAGTTGGTAAGTCACGTGTACCCAAGCGCATGTTAGTGTACAACTCCCAACCAATTTTAACCTATACTTCCCCAGCGCACTTTAGCTCCCTCCCATATCAAACCAAAATAATCCTCTCCTCTCTCTCTCTCTCTCTCATTCTTCGCTCTCTCTCTCACTTCTTCTTCTTTCTGTGCCTGCTAAATTAGGGTTTGATACAGTCAGTCCTCACTCTGTACCTGGATTTGCTGTGCTCTCAATGCCTGATAACTGCTTCGTTCAATCGTGCTCTGAAGGAAACCCTAGGCAGTGCCGTAATTCTCATTTTCTCCGACTATCTCTGAATTGGTGGCTTCGCTTCAGCTTCAGGTGTGTCCTCTAAATTGATAGAAACGGTGGCGATTTAGCGATGGCTCCCAGTCGCAGAAGAGGGGGTGGTAAGGCCGCCGCCGCCGCCGCTCCTCGTCGCGAATGGAAAGTCGGTGATCTCGTGCTCGCCAAGCTTAAAGGCTACCCTTCCTGGCCTGCTACGGTATGCCCCTTACTTTGGATTATCTTTTTACAGTTCTTGTATACTTGTGTGAAGATATTGGCTTGTTTGGATTATGTGGAGTGGTTTTAGGAAGGTTCGGGGGAGTTTGCTGTTCTTGGAAGGCTAATTAATTTAGGGTTCTTGATTGCACTTTTGTATACTTTGCTGTTTTGCGTGATATCTGTTTTTGGGTTTGCAGGTTATTGTTTGATGTCTAATGTGTTCTGCAATATTAGTTTCGTGTTAGCTCTAATTTAGGAAGGAAACGTGGAATATTCATATACTATCTTATTTGCAGGGTGTGTTATGTTTTTGTTTGTAGATGACTGCTTGATATAGGGAACTTTTGAGATTTTCTTGTTTTCTAGGTCAAAAATGTTTAGATATTACTATATTGTTGATTTGTACGCTAGGTTCACTCCGTGTGCCCCTTTTGATTGGATCTGGTGACATTGAGTTGTGTCAGTTGACTTTCCTGATAGCAAAGATGAAATTGAGGGTGATGTTTATAGCAGAATCACCATTAACATGTCAATTGCACTTATTGTTACTTTCCTGACCAAGCTAAGGCTTATAAAAAAAAAAGGAATTTCTGCATATGCTTTTATCTTAAGCTGTGCATTGAACTTATGAACTTTGTTTCTCTTGCTAGGTAAGTGAGCCAGAGAAGTGGGGCTTTCAACCTGATTGGAAGAAAGTACTTGTTTATTTCTTTGGAACCCAGCAAATGTGAGTATGCAAGCAAATTTGTTGTCAAGATCATAATCTATGCTGAATATAGTTTGTTTTGTCCAAAAATTTCCAAAGTGCTGGAGGATTTTTATTTTATTTTTGATTCTTAAATTCTTAATTCAGCAGGGTCATAAGTTGGTTATGACCAGTTTTTAGGCTGCTTAATGAAACTGTATTTTTGGTTGTTTTATTAATTAATGTGACTGATGAATAAATTCCATTTGTGAAATTCTGCTCATGTAATACTACATTATAAATAGAGATTCGTTTTTTAATCTGAATTCATTTATGTTGGAAGTCTCATCTCATTATTCAATTTCCTTATTCTGATAAAGAGTGTAGCTGGGAATAGTGGAGATTGTCGTGGAATTAAGTCCTCCATTGTGCCCCAAATCCTTAACACGGCTGGTCTCGTCTTTATTTAATACATTTGTACGGGGTTCAAGAGATTTAATATTGTGAAATTTGTTGGAAGAAGAATGATCTTTGTCCAAAGATATTTTCCTTTCGTAATTCTGATTTTGTTTCATTGAATTGTTCAAAAATTTTATTTCAGATAGTACGTAAAACTTGTAGTAGCCAGAGAAATTCAAGTCTTGGCCTTTTGACTGAATTGAAAACTTGAGGAATGGGGAAGTTGCCTTCATCCAGCTGTTTGTGTTCTAGTTTTGTCTAATGGCAACCATGTAAATGAGTTCTAGGTCTGTCTAATGACAACCATGTAACTGTGTTCTAGGTTTGTCGTCTAATGACAACCATGCATCTCTTGGCAACAATTTTATTTTTGTCTATAAGCTCTAATTATAGCTCTTTTGACCAGTAATAAAATTGAAATATGGGATCTGGGTCCTAAGTTTTTAATTATGATTCTTTGGAATGATCTAGTGGATAGCTGTCTTGTATGGATATAGGCTTTAAGATAGTTAGGGGCTTGCATGAGGTTAAATTAGGACATGTGGTTGTGCCTCATACTTCAACTGGTCTAGTTGATTTGAGAATCCAGAACTGAATTTCTGCTGGGATTAACTTGGATTATGAGTTTTAGGCTAAGTATCATCAATTTCTTATTTTTGTCATTGTTGCTGACGTTATGATGGTGGAGTTTTGTAATTTTTGTCTTGTAAAAAGTTTATTTGTTATGATGCATAGGATAAACTGTGTTTCATCGTTACTTTTTTAGTTATAGGTTCTGGCATTCATTGGTCATTGCATGACATCTTTATTTCATTTGAATGACTTGAAAGTAATTATGCTGGCACTATTCACAAGCAATTGATGATGTTTTACTCGAGCATGGAAATCAAGAACTTCATTAGCTAAGCATTACAACAGAATGGGAAAAGTCTTCTTCAGATTATTAATTGGACTATGCAAATGAAATGGCAAGTTCTCTAAAGAAGCAAGGATTTGTAGGAGGCATTTCTCCTTTAGATTGTGCCATTGTGGGTTATCGATGCCACATATTTCCTTATTGGTGATCCTTTCTGTTAAAGTTGGTACAATGATCTTTTTCCAGGGTTTAGTTCTATAGATATAAACATCTTTTCAGTACCCTAGAGTACTTGATCATTTCTGACAGAAGATTCAATTCTTTGGATTTTGTAGCTCATTTGGTGAAATGGTCATGGGTGTTAGAAATTGAGTGGATGCCATATCTTATCTATTTATTTTTTTGGAATTCTAGTGTATTATGTTCTCCTCCTCAAATAGATTAAGTCATTGTTAAATGTGACTTATTTGGATGCTTGTTTCCTTTGATGTGAGAGAACAAATGCCATGGTGATCAAGTTGTCTCTCATTATATTTGAAAACAATTCAGCAGTGATAATCTTTACTGGGAAGCATTTTAGTTATTTTTCCCATGAGCAATTTTCTCCTATTTAGACATGAGTATATCTTCTTTCATAATTAACATAAAGGAATTCATGCATCATGATTTTAGTCTTCATGTTCTATATTTCTACTTGTTTGACATTTTCTTGACGTTTTCTCCATATGATGTTTTCCTGTTTTTGGATTATAATAGCTGATCTATGTGATTATTTTCCATATGAATGATGGTTGAAGATCTTAGTTGGAATGCATTTTGCCACTTTGCTTTGTAGTGATTATTTGTTGTTATTCAGAGCTTTCTGCAATCCTGCTGATGTTGAAGAGTTTACTGAGGAGACAAAGCAATCTCTTCTGACCAAACGTCAGGGGAAAGGTGCAGATTTTGTTCGTGCAGTGCAGGAGATCATTGAAAGCTATGAGAAATCAAAAGATCAAGACCATTTTAACCCTAATGATAAAACGGGCCATGCAAATGGTGGGAAATCAGAGGAGTTATCATCTCAGTTTGAGGTCAAGGATCAGAGAGAATCTTCAAAGACAGCTGCTACATGTAGAAATGGTACTAGTCTTCTGACCTCAAATGATACAGATGTGGCAGAATCCAGTTCTTTGCATGACAAGGAATCGTTGTTGCAGCAAGCTACTAATAGTGTTACGGCTGCAGGAAAACCTGTGCTGTCTACTTACATTTCAAGAAAAAGATCTGGAGGCCTACGGTCTAGGAAACGTGTGACAGAGAAAAAGACACCTGCTCTTGAAAGGTCTAGAAGCTCATCTCTTTTGGGATCTTGTAGATTTCAAAACTTCACAATGCCATGTAATGATGTTAGTAAGTTTTCTGGGAATGTACCAACTGATGTAATCCAAGGATCTTTGCGAAGGAACAAGCAAATCAAGAAATCACCGGATACAGAATGCAATGATATGGATTCATCTGCTTTTGTTTTGAGTGATAGCATTGAGGACAGTGGTTCTGAAATTGTTACAGCTGATTCTGATTCCATCAGTCTGAATGAGGGAAGTGCTATAGAGAGTAGCTGTAAACCAGAATACTCTGAGTCTCTTGTTGAGGGGTCAGAGGGGGATGCTGAATTGAGCAAAGGGCTTGACTTCCAAATTAGAGCTGTTCTTATAAAGAAGAAAAGGAAACCAAGTAGAAAGCGAGTAACTAATGAGGCAGCTGATTCAATTGTCAAAGCAGAAAGGGAGGCTGATTCAGAGGTACATAACAGTATTCAAACTGCACAAAATGCCTGTACAAATTCCATTGAAAGGTGTAACAAAGGGGAAGGGGACGAGCACTTACCATTAGTCAAACGAGCCAGAGTTAGAATGGGTAAGCCATCACCTTTGAAAGAAAAAAACAATGGCTCTTCTCAATTGGTAGAGAAACACTTTAATGAATTTCCAGTTAAACAAGTGAATGGACAGAATAGCTTCTGTCAAGTAGTTGCACCCAATCGTTTGGAGCAGATTAGCCCTTCTGGAAATTCTTGCAATGATTGCTCTGATACAGATGCATTTGCAGGGAGGAGAGATTTACAGAAATCATCACCTCCAGAGGGATGCACTAGAATTCTAGGAAATGGGTCACAACTTCTAAAAGTTAATGAAACCCAGTCCTTCGGATGTTCAACTGATGGTGAAGCTGCTTTACCTCCATCCAAACGTCTTCATCGTGCCCTGGAAGCCATGTCTGCTAATGCTGCTGAAGAAGGTGAACTGTGTGCAGAAGCATCAAGTACAAGGACAGTGATCAATTGTGGGTCAATATCTACAGGGCACAGTTTTCTTATAGATGTTGGAAGCAAAGAAACCAATGGTTTGGGAGAGGGGATTATAGACTCTGTTGACTGTAAACCTTTTGCATGTTTTTCTAGTTCTACCATAATTAGGGGAGAAGCAGACACATGCAATCTATCTATTGAAAGCTCTGAAGGAAAAGAACCTTCGAAAGACATCTCTAGAGGGGATATGGATGCTGATGGCAGCAAAGTTCATCATACAACTTGCATAGTCATAAAAACAGATAGTCCCGTACATTCGACACCTGATATCAACGGAGGAGAGACTATATTGCTATGCAACCATGAATCACAGGAGCATTTAATGCTTGTCAAGGATGAGAACAATTCTGAAAATGTTAAGTCGAGAGATTTTGGAGGTAAAAATCGTGATAAAAGACTCGAGGATTTGGAAAATTGTAGGCCAATTCCGGCTCTTCTTTCGCAGGCTTATGAAGATGTCAAAGCTACACCTATAGGTGCCATGAATATGTTTCAGCGAAGTGCAGAGGTTACTACTTGGTCATTCAGGTCTCTGAACGAAGACAACATTCAAGTAAATGGCTTGTAAGTCTTTCTCCTGGCTTTGAATCAGATTCATTAGTCTACAGTATGATTATGGTTTTCTACCAAGCATTCACAAAACCTTCTTTTTAGATTGCACATAAATTGTCATTTTCATTTGATGGATTATGTACTTTTACTGTTTGTTCTCACCTATTACTGCAACTTGGTATGGAGAAATTTGCCCACCTTAATCTCAAACTCTGGAAAGTGAAATTATTTTTTGGCATGTTATTTGTTCATCAGAGAAGTTGCAAGTATGAATTGCTATCTGAATTCCCTTTTTTTTTAGTGTGATTCCTCATGTTTTGGCAAGCATCTTTGAGCTTTTTAAAAATTTGTTCTAGGTGTGAGCTAGGAAAAGATGCCAAGTGTGATAAAAAACATGATGCTTGTCATGTCTCTGTTTCTGATGATCGTTCATGTGAGAGGCAACTTTTGGTTGTCCAGTCAAGTTCATTCACAGCTGATGGAGTTGAATCTCCTGCACGACCCTCTCCACCTACCACTTCATTGTGCGACGTGTCAACTGCAGAAAGTGGTAATTTTACTCAGAACAGTGGCTGTTCAAGTCCCAGTGGACATTTGCAACAGAAGAAAATTTTGTGCACTTCAGTTGGTGATGATGACAAATTTGAAACATCAATGCCTCAACGGCCAAAATCTGTTGGCAAATGGAGTAATTCTACAGAAGCACATGCAACTCTGTCATCATTTGAGGAAATGCTTGGATCATTGACAAGGACAAAGGAGAGTATTGGGCGGGCAACACGCTTGGCTATTGACTGTGCAAAGTTTGGTGTCTGTTCTAAGGTACAGTTATGGTGCTATGTTAAGTAGTTTACTTTTTACTCTCAGCTTTTGCTCTCAAGAGATAATGTGCTATGCAGAATTGAATTTCATTTAGGAGGTTAGATTTATGTAGTGAGAGTTAAGTTTGTGCAACTATAAAAAAAGTTAATTTTTTATCTAGCTCTACTTCTCGGTTCTTGTAAAGGCTACTCTACCCCAGGCCCTTGATGTTTTTCTTCTTATATTGCTCTTGCCTTCTGAAATAGGTGGTGGAGATTCTAGCCCGTAGTTTGGAGACTGAATCAAATTTACACAAAAGGGTTGATCTATTCTTCCTTGTTGACTCTATCACTCAGTGCTCTCGTGGACTGAAAGGTAAATTGCTTTCATTGAAGTTGCCTAGATTTATGTAGTGAATCAATTCACTAGAGGGTAAACATACTCTTCCATGTGGATTTCAACATGGTATTCTCTTTGTTTTCTTATTGGAAGTGGAATTCTTATGTCTACTTTGAATTTCTAGGTGATGTTGGTGGTATATATCCTTCAGCTATTCAAGCAGCATTGCGGCGCCTGCTTTCTGCTGCTGCTCCTCCTGGAAGTTATGCGCTAGAAAATCGCAGGCAGTGTATGAAGGCAAGTGTTGGACATATGACATTTTGCTTTCTATTTTCTATTTTGATTTTATCTTAGGCCTTTTACCTTTTATGTTATTTTTCAGGTTTTGAGGCTTTGGCTGGAAAGAAGGATTCTTCCAGAATCTGTCATACGCCATCACATGAGGGAACTTGATTCACTTGGTGGTTCTTCTGCTGGGCCTTATGCTCGTCGTTCAGCAAGAACAGAAAGGTCTTTAGATGATCCTGTTAGGGACATGGAGGGTATGCTTGTCGACGAATATGGAAGGTTTGAATTTTTTGAAATGTGTGTTGCTTTTATATCAGTTCTGAATTTCCTTTGAACATGTTTATTAATGCTTATTATTCTTGCAGCAATTCAAGTTTTCAGCTTCCAGGGTTTTGTATGCCTCGCATGCTCAAGGATGAAGATGAAGGAAGTGATTCTGATGGAGAGAGCTTTGAGGCAGTGACTCCTGAACATCAGTGTGAAGCCTTGGAAGAACACGAGTCCATCCCTGCCATGGAAAAACATACACACATCTTGGAGGATGTTGATGGTGAGCTTGAAATGGAGGATGTGGCTCCTTCTAGTGAGATTGAATTGCACTCAAGCGGTGCCATTGTTAGAGAGAATGCTGGACAGAATACACAAGCTCAGAAATTACACTGTTTTCCACAGTCATATGCCCCACCACTTCCTCATGATCTCCCACCATCATCACCACCATTGCCATCATCTCCACCACCACCAGCGCCACTGCCACCACCACCACTTGTTATTTGCCCTTCATTTGTAATGCATTACTCACCATAATGCTTTTATTTCTTGGTTCATGATGTTGATTAGTTTCCCAAAGTTAGGGGTCCATGCCTAAAAATATAAAGAATCAATTGTTAAGCCATTGTTTGTGATGTTCATCAAATTTGTAGGGTATGCAAGAGGATCTGAGACAACCTGTTGTTCAGCAGTCAATTGTAACAAGGACAACCTCATCAATTTCCAATGGAGTGGATTGTTATGCTCCAGAAGGTAGGGAGCAGATGCGGAAGCAGACTTCTTGCACTACTCATCCTGTACGACCAATGAGAGATGTTCAACATCCTGATGGTCCAAGCTTCTACCACAAGCATTATCCTCTAGGACCACCTCATCATCCATCCTCAAATCAGTTCTCTTATGTTGAACAGTCAGGCAATTATATGAGGTCTCGAAGAGGAAGTCCACCACCTTCCTACTCCCACAGATACTACTCTCCGCATAACGCTGAAGTTGGACACTATTATAATAACCATGAGAGAATGCGGCCAACTCCATATGACATGAGTGAGAATTGGAAATGTCCCCCTTTTCATGGTAAGGTTCTTTATTACATGAGACTTAATTGTGATTTGAGAAGAAATAATACTGCACTGGTTTATTCTCGCATGTTTACATTGTGAGATCATCCTTTGAGTGCCCCAGGTCCACGGTATCCAGAAAAGTCCAAAGCATCTTATGGAACAGGTCCATATGGTTGTCCCCCAAGAGAAACTAATAGATATTCGCGTCATGAGTGGGAATTTCCCCCCCGAGGAACACATCATAGAAATTTTACTTCCTTTAGACCACCACCTTATGAAGGTGGAGTTCCAGTAGCACATAGAGGTATGTTGCTTTACTATTAGATTTATATTCTAATGCAGTGTGTGAGAGTATATATTCGTACCTGTACTACTTTCTCCTTGGTTTTCTTGTTCGTTTAAATGTTGTGCTAATGATATGGTTTCAAAAATTAAATGTTCCTAGGCAGCTTGGAATTGGTAGTCAATTTTACTAGTATTATTGAAGCTGAAATCTCGTTTTTGTTTTAGCTCCAGGAATATGGCGGCCAAGATGAGCAACTATTGCTTGCCTGCTTCAGGCACCGGCATGTTGCCTGCATGCCTAAACTTTGACATGCTATGGTGAGATGTTTCAACGGTTATTCTACTTAGTGGGGTCAACATTTGTGAAGATTTTTGGTGATTTTTTCGGCCTGTTCAAAAGTGTGAGATGCATGCATCTATAGGGAGCAAGAGAGGGCAAGTGTTCAAATAGATGTGAATGAAAATGGTGGACTGGGTTTAGTATTGTACATAGTTATTTTAGCAAAGCTAATGTAGAGGACGGCTACTTAGTGGTACAGTCATAGAAATTTGAAGAGTTGTAATTTTTAACTCCGGGCAGTCAATGTAATTGGTTCCATTTTTCACTTTTGGTATTGTAATTTTATTTATTATAAAAAGGAATGCTGTTACCATCATTCTGTCGTATTGAGTTTTAAGCTTTTCATTAGTGCAAGAATTTCAGGGACCCGACCCGACCCTACCCTATCCTAAGGATATAAAATTACTCGTTTGAAGTTGTACTTTTCACTTACTTAGGTAAAGTGAAATATTGTTCGGTTCCCCGCTCCAACCGAAGCTCCGATTGCCTCCGAATTGTCTGATTATGTACAGCTTCGCATCAAAATTATTTGTTAGAGTGAGCTGTAAGGAAATTGTAGTTACGCGCATTAAATGTTTTTGTTTGACAAGCCCAACCCTCTTCCCTTCCTTTGTCTTTGTTCTAGTTCTAGTTTGATTATTAGTCATCTTTGGGAATTGTCAATTCCTAGTTATCTACTCAAAAGTCATTAAATTGTATTGAATCTGATATATTCATATTAAAACAGATCTTATCGAATTCCAGCGAATATACATAAACAGACAGGTCACAGGTGGAGGTGGTGGTGTATAGTATAGGCTAGCCTTTGTTTTTTGTTTTGAGCGAGAAGGATGGGGTCTTCTCCTTCTGTACCTCAGAAATCTATCCATGAATTCACCGTTAAGGTGTAGTTTCTCTATTTTCACTCTCCGCTCCTTCCGTACTTCTTTTTTCTTAGGTAGTGCCAAGCGTGTGTGTGTTTGTGTGCGCTAACGTTTGCTTTTGGTTGGGACAGGATAGCAGAGGTCAAGATATAGACCTCAGCATTTACAAAGGAAGGGTTCTTCTTGTTGTTAATGTCGCTTCCAAATGGTTTTGTTTTTCTTCTTTCCTTCCCTTCCCTTCCCTTCCCTTCCCTTTTTCTTCTTCTACAATTGGGGAATTCTCATGTGCTGCCTCCTTTGGAACAGTGGTTTCACGGAAACAAATTACACCCAGCTGACACAACTTTATCAAAAATACAAGGACAAAGGTCTGTTCCTTTTCTTTCTTTTTTCTTTTTGTTTTGACCTACTTCCCGCTTCTCTTTTTTCCCCGTTTTGTTTCCCACGATAGGGACAGTCATTTTCAATCGGTTGTTCTCACATTTCTTTTTTAGTAATCACCTTTATATAACTCTGCTTTTGTTCGTTTCATATTCCGTTTTTTTTTTTACTCAATTATGTACGATGCTGGTGCTTATCGCTGTGATTAAATAGCCTTGTATTGAATTATTGATGTTGATTAAAATGAAAGAGCACTCAGATTCTAATATCTTTTAGATTGCTTTACATATCTAATCTGGAAACGAGTTAAAGATCGAAACCTTCACATCAGTTTCAAAAGAGCTGTTGTGATCTGCCCCTTTAATAGGATACAAGGTCCCGTTTAATACTAAAAACAGAGGGTTTTTCTACAAAACTAGATATTGATATGTTCCCAACTTTGTTCTTGCCATGTTTGATGTATGTACTATGTTGTTTTATTTTTGCTGATAAGCAACTTAATTTATTCTGGATTGCTAGACCAGATAAATCATACCCGCTTACCCCGCAAGTATCTTATCTAGGAGAATATGCCTAATCATCACTGTTTTTTCCCACATATATTGCAAATTTTATTTTATAGTTGGTCTTGTATTTATCACTCCATGTATTGCTAATTGAGAATCCATGCTTTAATGGTTGGTACCAGGTCTTGAAATCTTAGCATTTCCATGCAACCAATTTTTATATCAAGAACCTGGGACAAGTGAAGAGGCCAAGGAGTTTGCTTGTACAAGGTTCAAGGCTGAATATCCAGTTATGCAAAAGGTACAGAGCTTCTTTCAATTTAAATTGGATTTAGGTAGTTTCTTTTTGGATGCTTGATTTTCTTGCTAACCTGTATGATTGTTTTTGTCAGATTTTGTTTGATTCCAATACATGGTCTTTTATTTGAATTCCCACCCCCCATACAACATCTCATTGTCAACGAATTTATCCTTTTTGAAATTTATCATGAAAGCTTTAGTTGGCTAACAATTCATCCTGTAACTTCTGTACAGATTCTCTACTATGTGATTAGGTCCATACGTTTGACAAAGTAGTTAATGCATATTATGACTAGTTTAATAGTAATTTTATATTGCAGAAATGAAAGAGAGGGACAAAAAGATGACAGAACTATTCTTGTGTCTGGGTTTCTGAAGGTCAAAGGACATTTAATCATATCAACTTGAGACTATAGTGATGATATTTCAGTATTAGTTTCTTTCCTGCTGTCATTAAAAGTTGGCTCATTTCTTGTGATGTTCTCACTATAGTTCTTTCTACATGGAGCTCTGTCTCTCAGATATAATCATACCAGCATTCATAATTTTACTCTTCATGTCAACTTATTTTATTGGGAGGTTTTACTTAACAAACCTACAGATTTTCTGAAATCTGTATGCCACTTCAAATCGTCCTCTAGCTTTTGGTTGACATGTATAGTTTCAAGATTTATTGTGCTTGCTATGAAAAAAACTTTACCTCAAACTCCCAGTGGTTTTGGTGCTGAGATCAGATAGTGTGGTTTATAGGGCTTCTAATCATAAGGAAGTTATTTGTGTGGCTCACCAATTATTTTTCATTGCTTGCCTTTTGGTAAGAGGTGTTTCCCATTCTAAGGAAGCTCTATTAATTCGGTATATTGTGTTGAAGTTAGCTCTTAAAAGCATTTTGGCGTGCATTTATATCTGAACTTATGTGGAAGTTCCTGACTCTTTTAAGTTTTCCTTTGCGAATTTCGTGGATTGTGTTTCCTCGACCTCCTAGATTTTGACGTTGGACTGATTTTTCAATTCTGGCACTGCCTTATATAGTTTTTGGCGTCCAAGTTTCTTGGGATGAACTGTTTGAAACAATTATAAAAGTTTCAGTAGTTTGACTGAGCTTTCTGCTTTCAAAGTAGCAAGAAATATGGAGATTTAACAAGAGCTTTTGGAGAATGGGGAAAGGAGAATATCTTGGTTAGAAAAGAAAATAAGAGAAACATCATTGGAGACAGTCATTTAGAGTATGATTAACGTAACTCCTTTGTCAGTTATCATGCTTATGACTATGTTTCACCGCATCTCATGTGGTTATTGTGTGCACTGTTTAGCACTGATGCACCCTCTATAATAATAAGTAATGCTTTCTACTTAGTTGACTAATTTTAGATGCGTAATTCTTTTAAGGTACGTGTGAATGGGTCAAATGCAGCACCTATTTACCAGTTTCTCAAGGCAAATAAAGGTGGATGGTTTGGTGCTAGGATAAAATGGAATTTCACCAAGTTCTTGATCGACAAGGAAGGACACGTCATTGGTCGCTATGCCCCAACAACTAGTCCTTTGTCCATTGAGGTTTGTCTCTTTATTTATCTATGTGTATATTCTGCGCTTCTGTATTCATGCTTCTGAACAAGCTTTCATGTTCACTTTAATTCTCATTCTTGTCTTGCTTCCTTCTTTGTGGGCACAGACCGATGTCAAGAAAGCTCTAGGAGAGGCATGAATCAGAAAACTAAGCACATAAACCTACAGAAATAGCAGTCCGCTTCATGTCAAGCTACTGATGTGTGAAATGTCATATTGATAGCTTAAAGATTAAGAGAAGTTGAAGTACTGTATTATACACAATTTTCATGTCTTGGAGTTCTTTTTATGAATATTTCTGAGTGCAATTTTCAGTCATCTTTATTTTATTGGGGTATTGCCTGATTGGTTGTTGGCTATTTATCGTAGCGGTTCAGGATTTTCATGTCTATGATTAATGAAAGTAAATCGCAAGAACATTATGATGACAATTTACAGGCTCCAAAATAGAAGAAAAGGAAGGGATGAGGTACTATGTTTTGAGTTGACTGTTTATCTTCTGGTAAAAGTTTTCTTTGGATATGGCAATGGTTATAATTAACTCCATTAATTGAACACTTAATAGTTTTTGATTTCTTTACAATTTCGATGTTTGATTTACAAATCGAACTGAAAATTAAATTGATAAGAAAAAGTAGAGATGAGGTACCTTCTTAAAATTAATATGTAGTAAAGATTGAATAAAATTAAAAAATTTAAAATAGGATTAAAAACTTATCTACTAAAAAAATTGGAATTTAATTGTAGAAAAAAATTGTTAAATAAAAATTAACTAGTTTATTATAATTTTAAAAAATTGGTTGATTAATTAATAAATTTGTTAGTTATTGATAATAATGGTTATTAATATAAACTGAAAATTCTAAATTTTTGCGGCCGAATTATTAAATTAAATTAATTTTTTAATCCTTTTTTTTTTTGGGTCTATGTAGTGGGAACTTCAAAGTCTGCAAGTATCTATTCAACTTTTGCCGAAGAATATCGTGAGTTGCATGTAAATGGTGAGAATAAGAAGGCATCGTTGGAAATGGAGACCACTTCATGTTCTGATTAAATTTGTTGCTTATTTCTGTTGATTTACTAAATGGTTGAGGCCCACCTGTCGCTTCTGGAGCTTTCAACTGAGCTGAGATTTCCTTCTCAAAATAAATTGAATGTTTCGGTCCAATTGTTCCGTTTATTTTTTTATAAGAATTTATTTATTTAATAGATGAATGTTCATATCTGCTCTCCTGACCTGATGGATATATTTATTGTAAGGATTTTTAATAAAAAATGTGGGTTATATAATTATAATTATATATAAAGGTCATTATATAAAATTGAGCGCAATTAATTAAAGTTTTCTAATATAGTTATGATATTTTGAGCTTTAAGCATCTATTTTAAGTGTGGACTTTATATGTGTAGAGATCAGGTATAAAATTTCTAGTTTTATGATGAGCCAAATTAAAAATTAGATTAAGGTTTTACTCTAATAAAAATAGTTATATTCTCTAAATTAAATATATACATAATTCCTTCTAACATCGCATCTTTAAAGGAAAAACAGAGGTTTAAAAAAAATTTAAAAAGGCTACGTTCTAATTTGAAAAATAAACTACAAAACTTTAGTACAAATTCTGTAATAAATTTAAGTATACTTTTGTTTTTATTTAATTCTTGGTGATTTAATATAAAATGATCATATGTTTTAAGAGATTGAATATAAGAGTAAGTTCATAATTGGGTCATTAGGAGTAGTTGTTTTCTTTTTTGTTTTCCGTAATCTTGAAATCGTGTTTATATATGGATTTGACTTGTTCTATGGATCTAGTTAAAAGAATCAAGCTTTATTTTTTTTTACGGTATTAAAAAAAGGAAACATCGGACAACGGTAATGTGTGTTGGAAAGGTGGCTTTCAAAACTTTTAATCTTTATCGCGATGGTTGTTTTAACGTTGGTTTACTTTTGGTTTTCATGAAAAGGTTTTAATCTTTATCCAACGTCTGTCATCTGTTTCTTAATAAAAGCCATAACTTTTTTATTTTAATAAAGCCTTATCACACCTTTATTCATCAGATAAAGACCAAAAATAATCCTAAAGCTTTAGCATCTTGGAAAGTTTTAAACTTATACTTTTTAGTATGAATGAGTTTTGGGGTCTAAAATTTATAATTTTTAGTTTAATTTGATTTTTTTTATCCAATTATCAATTTGAGCTAATAAGATTGTCAGTGTCATAACATCAAGAAATTAGAACTATTATGCTTTTATACAACTTATACAAAATTTGGGTATTTTAATTTCAGAATTTGGTAATTTAAAAAAAATATAGCATTTGAAATTAAATTAATTGAAGCAATATGTTGCTGAAACAACCTCTCTTGTGAACTTAGAATGTTAAAAAGTTTTGTGTATATATTATTCATGCGAATATTGACTAGCCTAAAAGAAAGTCAATATTTGACCCGAATTGCATATACACTTGTGGTGATAAATGTGTGGCAATTATTAGGTATAACATGTGAACATTAAATCGATCCAAAGAAAGATTTATTGTTTGACATGCCTTATTGTCAATATTTGATCACTACACTAAGGTACCACTTACAAGTTATTATTTCTGTCCAAAGACTAAATATTAATATTGTGCTAGGTATCTTGTAATAGGGCCCTACCATTATCTGTATATAATTAATTTGGCATATTAGAGTGTTGTATATGTGAGTAATTAGATTTTGTTTGTTTTGTTCTTGGTTCTGCTACAAATATCTTTGTTAGTGTTAATTCAATTCCTATGCTTAATGGCACCAACTTTAAGTCATGGAAGGAGAAAATTTTAATTTTTTTTGAAGTCATAGACTTAGATTTTGCTTTACGAGTCAATTAACCTGATTCACTTACTAATGAGAGTACCTCTGATCAAAAGAAGGAGATGGAAAAGTGAGGAAAATCGAATCATATGAGCTTCGTGATCATGAAATATGCCATTCCAAAAGCTTTTCGGGGCACTATTTCCAATCAGATTATTACCGCTAAGGGTTTCCTTAAGGATCTTGAGAAAAGTTTTGCCAAAAATGAAAAGGTTGAAACAAGTACACTTTTGACAAAGCTTATCTCTATGAGGTAAGTAGGAAAAGGAAACATAAGAAAGTACATTATGGAAATGTCTCACATTGCTTCAAAATTTGAAGCACTTAAGTTGTAATTATTCGAAGACTTGTTAATGCATCTAGTTTGATATATCTTCCGTCACAGTAAAGTCAATTCAAGTTGAGCTATAACTGTCAAAATGAGACATGGTCTCTTAATGAGCTCACCTCACACTATGTCCAAGAAGAGGAAAGGTTGAATCATGATATGGTAGAAAGTGCTCACTTAGTTACAATATCTAAGGAGAAAAAGAACAAAAGAAAGAAAACTAAGGAAGCTACGATTCTGGCAACATAAAAAAAAAACAACAAAAGGAAGAAAATCCAAAAGGTTGTTACTTCTGTAGAACTAAAGGTCATATGAAGAAGTAATATGCCAATTATCATGCATAGCATGTAAAGAAAGGTAGGCTTCTTATTTTGGTTTGTTATGAGGTAAATTTAACTTCGGTACCTAAACATACTTGGTGGTTAGATTCTGGTGCAACAATTCACATCAGTGTGTCTGTGCAGAGTTACCTAAGTTGTCAAAAACCAAGTGATGGTGAAAGATACATCTATGTAGATGACGGTAAGTTGGAGCAATTGGGATTTTTATATTATTGTTAAGAACTAGATTTTATTTGGATTTAGTTGAGACTTTAGTTTTACCGTCTTTTAGACAAAACTTGATTTCTATTTCTACTTTGAAAAAATTTAGTTATTGTTGTTCATTTAGAAATAGAATATTCAGTCTCTTTCAAAATTCAAATTTGGTTGGTGCTGATTCTTTATCAGGTTATGATAATCTATAAATGCTTGAAATTAATGTTTCATTTAATGAAGCTCTACATATGGGTACATGAAGTTTAAAGCGCAAATTAACTGGCGAGAATTTTACTTCATTGTGGTACAAGAGATTAGGTCACATATCTAAAAAGAGAATTAAGAGACTTGTATCCAAAGGAATTCTCAATCCCCCTTGATTTTACAGATTTTGCTACTTGTGTTAATTGCATTAAGAGAAAACAAACAAATGTAAGGAGATTGGGTGCCAAAGGGCTTCAGACATCTTAGAACTTATCTATACATATATTTATGGGTCATTTCTTATGGCGGCTTGGAATAGTCAACCGTATTTTATAACATTCATAGATGACTTCTCGTGATATGGCTACCTTTATCTCATCCATGACAAATCACACTCTTTGTACATGTTCAAAAATTTTAAGGTTGAAGTTGAGAACTAACTCAATAAAAGAATTAAAAGTGTCAGATCTAACTGTGGTAGTGAGTACTACGGTAGATATGATGGATCAGGTGAACAATGTCCAGGACTGTTTGCGAAATTCCTAGAAGAATGCAGTATCATCTGATAGTACACTATCCTATGTTCACCTAACATGAATGGTGTTGCTGAAAGACAAAACATAATGTTTTAAGGATATGTTGAATAGTATGATTATTCATTCTACCTTGCAAGAATCACTCTGGGCAGAAGCACTAAGACCGCAACATATATAGTCAACAAAGTTCCAACTAAAGCAACATATAAGATCCCTTATGAGCTTTGGATGGGCAAGAAGCCTAGATTAAAGCACTTGCATATTTGGGGATGTCCAGTTGAGACAAGGCCTTATAGGCCAAATGAAAAGATGAACTCAAGGACTATCAATTGTTATTTTATTGGATATTTTGAAAGATTCATGGGTTACAAGTTTTATGATCCCACTACTAAGGCAATTTTTGAGACAAGAAATGCCCAGTTTTTTAAGGATGTTGAGGTTGCGGGGGGAGAAAGGATTAAGGAATTTGTTTTTGAAAAGGAACATGTTGAAATTCCTTTAATTGCTATTGACAATGATCAAGGTCAGATTTCCATTTCTGACATTGTTCAAGAAGCAATTCCGGATCAAGACAATGTCATGAAAACTCCTCCCCAAGTTTAACAACTTATTCCAGATGAACAAACTCTGTAACCTCAAGAACCTATTCCATTAAGGAGATCCACTAGAGAGAGGAGAAGAGAAATTCCAAATAATTATGTTGTATTTCCTCAAGAAGATAAAGTTGACATTGGTATGGTGGAAGATGATCTAATCAACTTCCGTCAAGCTATGGAAAGTTCTAACTCTTAAAACTGGATTGATGCCATGAATGAAGAGATAAAGTCCATAAAGGCAAATGATGTTTGGGACGTTGTACCATTGCCTAAAGGTGTGAAACATATTAGTTGCAAATGGACATTTAAGACTAAGAAGGATTCAAAAGGCAATGTAGAAAGGTACAAAGCTCATCTTGTCACAAAGGACTTTACACAGAAAGATGGCATTGATTATAAAGAGACTTTCTCTTCGATTTCTTCGAAAGACTCTTTCAGGATAATAATGGCATTAGTGACACATTTTGATCTTGAGTTA
>JAOSBK010000004.1:10646120-10664111 GCA_027568895.1 Erythroxylum shatona
ACATTGATGTGAGGTTCCATTTTGTTCGTGAGATTATTGATGAGGGAGATATTCTTCTTCAGAAGATTGGGACCGCCAACAATCCTGCTGATATGTTGACAAAACCAGTTTCGTTACTCAAGTTTAAGCATTGTTTAGACTTGATTGGCATTTGTAAAATTTGGTGATTGCTCCATAGGGGATTGGGAGACGACCATTGAAAATTCCACTTCGAGGATTTGAGTCAAGGTGGAGATTGTTGAATATTGTCTCAAAGAAAGTCAAAAATTGAAGCTTGAAAAGTCAGAAATTAAACCTTCTCAAAGTCAGAAATTGAAGCTGGCTTTCGGAGATTGTTGACTCAAAAATGGTGGCTTGATTTTTTTATGGAGTTTTGTGCGGCTAACTTTGACATTCATTCATGGAATTCTCTATAAAAGAGAAGCAAACGAAGGAGGAGATGAGAGCACAAGGAGAACATAAGAGTTCTGGTGTGAGAGAGAGAGGAGAAGTTGTGAGAGAGTAGAAAATTTTCGAAAGAGAAGAGAGAGAAGAATAGTGAGAGGGAGAGAGAAAAGAAAAAACTTATTTATATTTGTTTTTGTTTCTCTTTTCTAGTAGTGGTGAGCTTGGGTTAATTTGGGCCTTTGAAAAATTAAGTGATAAACATTATTGTATGCTCTCATTAATTATAGTGAAATACTCAGTCGTCTTCAAACTGGACGTAGACATTGCCGAACCAGTTTAAAAATCTTGGTGTTCTTGTTATTGTTTTATTTTTTACTCCAAAATTTATTAACGTTTCTGCACAACACAGAAGCAATGCAGTAGACAGACACAGTAGTAGTACCCTTTCTTAATCATCTTTGTGCCTTATTAGCTTCTACGCCACAAGTTTCATCTACCGGCGAGGTCGATTCACATTTCCCATCCCATGTAATTGTCTGCTTACGTATGTGGAAAGAAATAAAATATAATATTATTTTATCGATCTATATCTATTTTTTATTAGCGCCTAGCTTCAATTGAAAAAGATGGATACAAAGCTTTATTCAAACACTCTTTCTACAAACTACACACGATTGATAAATATTGCACAAGGTTATTATAGTTGTTTAAACCCAAGACCTCATAAGGCGTTGGTTTAATTTTAAGTTTTTATTTGATTTTCAATTCTCGATTTTGGTATTCAGTTTTTTAAAATCATGTTTAATAATTGACATTAACATAGTTAAATATTATAAAATTCGGAGAGAATGAATTAGTTGTATTTAATCAATCATAGAATATTTAGTGATAAATAAATAAGGCACAAGTAACAATATGAACTTTTTTATAAACCAATGTTTATTAGATATTTTATTAATCATAATAATAATGATAAAAACAAAAACAAAAATTAATATGCATAAGTTATAAAAATTGAAAGAAACAAAACTTACAAATAAAAATTGCATTACTTATTAGAGATTTGAGTTAATAGTGGAGGAATTAAAAACATTTAATATTTATTAAGAATTAGTTTTATTGAAACATGTATTAATGTTTATAGGAAAAAGGTACGTAAATTGATATTCAATACCAACTTTGAAGTCAAGTCAAGGGGAAAAAGAAGAAGAAGAAGCAAAAGCAGAGTATCACTGTCTCCCGCCGCCGTAGTCTTGGTTGCCTAATCCTTAATCTAGATAAGCCTGTGCTCCGCTGTCGGACTTTAGTACTACAATTCGGCACCGAGACCCGTACGTAACCCTAAGTCCCACGTGTCACATTTTTGCATGTACACCCAATGACCCCTGGACCCTGGTCCCTTCCCTTTCAAATCCTTTGTCCCAAAAATAGTATACCTACTCTGTCCCAATGCATCTCACCCATTTATTTGTGTGATTGATCCTCTGTCTCAAAAATGCTGTACCTATTTTGTCCCAATGCGTCTCACCCATTTATTTGTGTGAGATCCACACAAATAGATGGGTGGGATACATTAGGACAAAGTAGGTACACCATTTTTAAGACAGAGGATCAATCCCCGGTCCCTTCTTGTCTAACCTTTGTCCACCTTTGTTAACATGGAAGAGACAACAACTTTTTACACTCGATTATAAATACTTTTCTTGTTCTTCTAATTGCAATGTAGGCCACTCACCATAATTAATGCAATTGATCTGTAATATTATTTTAAATTATTATATCTCAATTAACGCATTTTGTTCTTCTTTTTCTTAATAGAATATGCAAAAAGAGAATCAAATTGTTTCATTAGGCCTATTTCTTTATTTAGAGCTGACTGCATCATGAATTTACAAATTTCTTGTTATTTATGTTCGTTTATGTTCTTACGCTCAATTAATTGGTTCTTATTTAAGGTATAATATTATTATTTTAATTAATAAAAATAAAATAAAATTTTAATCTTTATATATTTCGTTAATTATATTTGATATTTTAATCTTAAAAATAAAATTTTTAGAATAATTATTGCGTAATTAAAATTATAATGAGACTATTAATTATGAAATTCAATTTATATTTAAGTATTACTCTTACATTATTCTTAATAGTAGTTTTATCAAGATGAGATATTAATGAAAAGAGTAAACCTAGTATCAATTTTTTATAAACAAAATATTGATTTAATAATTAAAATATGAAGATGTTTAAACAAACATATGAGTATTTTTTAAAGAATATGTTCACTAAACTAACCTGATCATGAGGATTCCAAATAGAATATTACTTATTTATCAATGTATATACTCATTATAATAGTTGTGTAATTAATCCTTATATTTGATATTATCAATGTATGTCATTTGATAATTGCTATATTTTTAAAGCTATTTATGATGTAATTTATTTAAGGTAGCTTAATTGATAGTACTTATAATCATATGAAAATAGTTGAATAAGTCAATAAAAGATTCGTCAGCATAAAGTAGTAACGGAGAATGCCCTATTGTTCTTGATTATTTGTCATTTAAGGAAAACTCTAGTAAAAGTATAATGAGATTTGAAAGATATTTTGAAATAACAAATATAAATTAATTACTAATTAGCAAAAATGAATATGATTGGATATAATTATAGTAGACACTAATTTCATACTTTATGTCTGATTGGGACATTGGATGATTAAATGATTAAATTATATGTTATAATCATGTATAGATAGGATAAGTCAAACAAATTTGATATTCTTAATATTTAGGTGATCAAGACATGTTGTTAAACATTAATCTTGATATATGAATATAAATTATTTAATAGGAGAACTAAATATAAATTAAAAAGAATTTTAATTTTTAATTCTAATTATGAATTAGAATTATATTTTATAACTATTCTCAACATATAAGGAACTTATTGAGTCACATATAAAGAACAATTAAAAATTATTTTAAATTTATTTGAACTTAATTGTGAAGTTTAAGAAATTTTAATAATCAAATATGAGATAATTTATTTTATTTTATTTTATTAAAATTATAATTATTGAACAAAGAAGATTTCAATTGATATTTTGATGATAACAAAACATAAAAATGAGAAGAAATATGAGAACACGATGTATTTATAAGCTTAAGAAGATAGTTCATCAAGTTAATAAAACAAAAGATGATCTTTGCAACTTATAAAGTGAAGACCAAGTTAAGAACAAAAGAATAAAAATGAACATTAAGGTCATTATTTAGTTTATAATGTTAATTATAATATCATTTAGTCACTTCGATGATCTAAAAGGCTCACCATGTATAGATATTTTATATCATTTAATTGCATAAGTCTTTTCATTCATCAAGCCTCTTTTGATTTTAGTAAAAAAGTCACTTGATTTTTCAAACACTCTTTAAGGAACATTTTGAAGAGTGTTTAAATCATAATTGTATTAAAAAAATTAGATTTGAGCATTTGGAGTTGTTAAAATCATGCTTTTGGGTGGATTTGTCTCCCTATATGGGTTAGTGATCCATTAATATAGGTTAAAGTTGTCAAATTTAATGGATTGAGAGTTTATAGTAACATAGGTTAATGTATTGGTCAGCTATTATGTCATTTTGGTTGAATAATATGCCTAGTAATCGACTAATATCTGAATAGCCAATGAATCTACTTAATTCACATTAGTCGACTAATATATTATACTAGTTGACCTAATGCTCTATAACTAGCCATTATATAAATTTTTTGGCTCCACTAGTTAGTAAGTGTCCCAAAATCCTATAAATACATGTTTTGTCATTATTTTTAGCATCAAAAAGCATTTTAATATCTTTCACACACATTTTGAAGTGTTTTTCAATCATTTGAGTATCAATATCTCATATTTGTGTGAGTGAGCCTCTTAGAATTATCAAGTGATAAAGTGAGGTATTTTAAGTTGTGAGATTTGATTAGGACATTATATTATTGTACTTGGTGTAGTTCTAAGTAGGATTGAGGTTTCTCTTCATCGTGAAAGAAGATTGTATAAAGGTTATTCTTTTCTTTGTAAGAATAATTATAGTGTAATTATTTGCCTTAAAAGAACAAATTAATAGCATTCTACATTGCCCAAAAAAAGATTTACAAAGATTATTCTTTTCACCAAAAAAATAATTATGATAGAATTCTAAGAACTATCTTGGGAGTGGATGTAGGCAAAGGTTAATTACTAAACCACTATAAATCAGTTTGCAATATCTCTTCCCTATTGTTCTTAAATTATTGTCCAATTATTCAATTGATTTATATTAAGCAATCTCTTTATCTTATATATTGATTGTTTGTAAATTGAGCTTACTAGTTATAAAAGCTTGTTGAATTTTGTAACTACCCAATTTACCCCTAAGTGGTATTAGAGAGGGAAGGCCAACATGTCAAATAAAATCCCATATCAAAGATCATATTGACATATTTCAGTGCATCTTCATCATCTTTTTACTAAGACAAAATTTATTAGTGGAGCCATTTTTTTTAATGAAAATGATTAGCTATATTAGATAAAAAGAATAATATTTTCTTGATTTTATGCATTAGGAAAAAAAAATAGAGTTTCTTTATGTGAATCGACTCATGACATTTGTCATACTCTAAAAGTTACACATGAAGGAACAAATTAGTAAAGGAAACCAAAGTTAGCTTGGTAGCACATTGATATATTTTTTTTCAAATAAAACATTATGAAAGCATATTTAACACGTATACTAGCTTTATTAATATTATTAATGCTCTCAAAAGTCTTGGAAAGAGTTATACTAATGTTGAAATGGTAAGAAAGTTGCTTAAGTCACTTTCTAAAAGTGTGAGAAGCTAAAGTAATGACTATACATGAAACTAGAAGTCTAACAATATTATCATTGGAGGAACTTGTTGGATCTCTTTTCTTACTTACAAAATGAGTTTCCAAGAGATACAAGAAGAAACGATGCTTCCAAAGAAAAAGAATTTAGTGTTCAAGGTCTTAGAAAAAGAATATAAAAAAGAGGAAGAGACATAAACTATTAAAAAGATGAAGAAGACATTGGCTTAACTGTTAGAAAATTCAAGAAGTTATTGAAGAAGAAATTCTTCAAAAGAAAGGACTCTATAAAAGTTAAAGTGATTTAAAACAAAAATCCATAACATTATTTTCTTTGAATGTAAACCCCAATAACATGAAGTCATTATTTCCTCTATAGAAGGACAAGAAGATAGCACTTAAAACTTCAATTTGAGATGACACAAATGAATATGAAAATGAGCATAAAAAAGATAGCTTATATGTGCTTTATCATTATAGATGATGATAATGTAACATCAAATTATAATTTATGTGATAACGATAGTAATTTGACATCTGATAAATTAGTCAAAATTTTAGAAATCATAAGTAATGAAAGAAGAAATTATCTTTTGAACTCAAGTTAAAAAATGTTTGATGTATGCATGGATGAGAATTAAAAAATGAAAAGTGAATTGTATACTATCAAAGAACCCAAAAATGTGGACATTACAAGCAAACATTATACACATTATCGCATGAAAAAGAGACATTGAAAAAAGGATCTATGCTCTTGAAGATTCATTATCCACAATTACTAAAGGGAGTGAAAAAATAGAAAACTTATTAGAAGTTTAAAAAAATTCCAACAACAAGCATAAAATAGGATACAATCGTGGAAGTGAAGCCAATTCTAGAACCATGTTTGTAAAGAAAAAAATATTTGTGTAGCAAAAAATCATTGCCTAATGTGAAAAATGAGTATGGAGCATCCCAACATAAGCATGTGTGTGCACATGCCACATCCACTAAGACTAACTTAAAAAGTAAGCATCATACTTTCATATATGGCTCATAATCTAGGCATAAGGTTCAATATTGTTAAAAGAAAAATAGGCATAACTTCCATGATAGCATGCAAATTTACTCATACAGAAGCATATTATAATATGCATCATACATAAAATCATGATAGGAAATTTCACAACCCTAAGAAAATATTCAACACCTTTAATATCTAAAAGAAGATTCCTTATTATGCATACATTACATAGAATACCAAGTAATATACTTATGCATCATCATTACTCATACAATATAGTATGTCATTTTTGTGGTAAGTATGGATATACTAATTGATTCTATTTTATTAAACAAAGGATGGTAAGCAAAACCTTGAAATTGTAGGTTGAAAAGTAAAAGGAGCCTAATAATAATGGAACCAAGCTTATCTGGCTACCTAAGACACATTGATTGACTTGTTTTATAGGTTTTTTAAAAAGCAAATGATATGTAGTGGAGATAATAGTATTATTTTTTAAAGAGTTTATGTTTTCTTCATTTTGATAAATCTAACCCTCTTGTTTCTAAGGAATTCTTTAAAATGTTTATGCAAAATATAAAGAAAATTAGTCCTTAAAAAGAGCAAGAATGAAAAAAGACTCTTCAAAAGAGCCAATTGTTAAGCCAAGTGATGATAATAAGAAGGATAAGATGCTTTTAATGAATTAAAAATTTAAGAAGAATCTTCTTTCAAATCATATCATAGGTAATGTTCAACAAGAGGTAATTATTAGTTCATGTTTTAGAAATATGAGACATCTAGCACTTCTTTATCGATTTGAGTTTAAAGCTTTAGTGATTAATATTAGGTTTACTCTATGAATAAGGAATTGAATATTTTTTAGAGTATAATGTAGATCTTAGGACCTACCTTACAAATTATTGAACAAAATAAGAATATTAAGTTAGAATTTTCATCAATTAAGTAGTAATTTCTCTAAACTATTGGATGAGGATAAATTAAATCTAGTTATATGGGTATTGTACATGATAAAGATTACCTTATATTATTTAACTCATTTTATTTATATTTACTTGGTTTATTAATGATTTTAATATTTTTATTCGAGTTTTGAGATTATTTTCTAGCTTTTTGGAACATATTATTTGATCAATATCTTTATATGGTTGACCAGTGTTCTAAAAAATCATGTTTTTTAATAAATTTTTTTAGTAAGTTTGTACAAAGTTTGGTTGTTCCTTTAGTCAACCACCTATGCACATTGGTTGAATAATGTGTTCAAGTGGTCAACAAATGTCCCTTTATCTACAAAAAAATCTTTTCTTTTCAATGAGTTTGAAAGTAGATTGGTTACATATACCGGTCGACCACATTAGTTATTTGTTAACTAATATGGCTCTATGGTCGACCAATGTAGTGAGTTCAAAATAAATGTTCACCTATCCTATTTGAGTCAAACATTGGTCACCAATATATTCATATAATTGACCAAAAACATTATGATCTAAGAAATTTCTCCTTCTCTTTTCTTCTCTTTCATTTTTCTTGCCTATGACTCTTAAAACCTTAGGGCCTTTTTTTGTTTTCTATTTTTGTTTTCGTTTTTAAATTTAGTAAAAAAACTTGTTTGTTTGAATTTTTAGTTTTAGTTTTTTATTTTTGTTTCTTCTAGTTTTCATGGAACCGCAAAGAGTAGTTTTTGTTTTTTTTTATAATCTAGTTTAGTATTATCTAAATTGATATTATTTAATTATTTGATATAATAATTATCAATAAGAATTATGAATAATTTAATTTAATATCATATATTTAATTAATTTAAATTAATTATTAATAAAAATTATGAATAATTTAATTTAAATCAATTTTTATAATATAATAAAATAATTGATTATTAATAAATACAATTAAATTTAAAATATCTTCAAAATATATAAATTTAAATTTAAATTTGAATAAATAATTAAAATAAAATTTAAAATATTTATTAAAAACTAATAATTTTATTTATAATTTATTAATAAATATTATATAAGAAATTAAAATAAATTTAATTAATTAAAAATAATTTCTCTTTAAGTTTTATCTAACCTGTAATTATCATCAATAATAAAAATATAACTATATTGGTATTAACAACTAAACAAGTTCTTGTTTTTATTTAAAAGAAAAACATAAACTAAAAATAGAAAACAAAAATTAAAACCTACAACGGAAAAACAAAAGTAGAACCAACAACCTCTTAGTTAACTCCTCCTCTATTTGAAAAACACCATCCCACATTGCAACTAACTACCTTATTTTCATTTTCTTCTTTTCCCTTCATGTTAAAGTCCATTAGCACTCACTTTCTCTTTAGTTATTACCCTACAATTTAGAATTTTTATTATAAATATGTGATTATTCAAACTTTTTAAGAACCAAATGTGATTGCATCATATTTTTTTCAAATTTAACTACTTATTCTATCATTGTTTTTGAAATTTTGGAGCTTCTAAAATTATACATTCTTTTTTGAAATTGATTGTTGGATATTGCAAATTTACTTATATTTTTTATAACTCCAACTCTAATTTTGTCATTACTTCCTTATGTTACTTTAATTAAAAATTTTAACTTGGACACAATAACGAAATTAGGGGTTTTTAAATTAGACACAATTAGGTATGTTTTTTTTTTATCAAAACTAACCTTTTAAATAATTGTTTTGACTATTTAAATATTTAATAGCACTATTTCTTAAACAAGTGTATCGACCTGGATCAAATTAGTTTTGATATTTTAACTAAGTTAGCTTGATACATGATACCTTATATTTTTACATTTTTAGATAAACGATTTCTTTTTGGTTATTCCAGAAATGGCGAGAAAGATTTTTTATATTATATTTATGGGGAGTGACTTTTGTATGTGTGACAACTTCAATATTATGATATTTTTATTCTTGAGTAAATTTTTTTCTATAAATATGGATAATTCTTTGAATATCTCTTTTGTTGTTGATATTGAATTATGATTTATACAATAATTAGGTGAAGTTAATTGTCATCTTTATATTGATAGTTGGTTGTACACTTAATTTTATTACTGCTCTCTAATATTGTAAATATTTTGTCATTATAAAAAAGAAGAGATTATTGAACCAAGGAATGTTCTAATTGATGTTTTGATGATAACAAAATATAAGTACAATTAATAGATTTGTTATTTTGATAAGGAAGAGTATGAGAACAAGATATAGTTATAAACCCAAGAAGATAATTTATGAAGTTAATAAAAGAAAAGATAAAATTTGCAACTTGCAAAGTGAAGACCAAGTTAAGAATAAAACATTAAGGAACATCAAGGTCATTATTTAGTTTTTAATGCTAATTGTAATCTCATTTAGTCATTTTGATGTTCTAAAAGGCTCTCCATGTATAAACATTTCATATCAATTTATTGCATGAGTTTTTTTCATTCATCAAGAGATATTAAAGCCTTTCGTTTTAATAGAAAAGCGTCTTGATCTTTTAAACACTTTTTAGGGAATATTTTTTATGTTTAAATCACAATTGCACTAAACAAATTGGTTAAGCATTTAAAGTTGCTAAAATAATATTTTTGGGTGAATTGATCAACTATGGATTAGCGGTTGACCAATATTAGCTAAATTTATCAAATTTGACATACTAGGATTTTATAATAATATTGTTGGTCGACCAATATTTCAATGGCTAGTGAATCGACAAATTCAATGCTAGCTTGTTGACCAATATGCCGTACTAATAGACTATTACTTTACAACTAGCCATTGTAATGACTAGTTTTTGGCTCCAATGGCTAGTAAGGGTCCAAAAACTAAAAAATAATATTTTCTCATTAGTTTTAGTATTAAGAAACAATTGGGTATCTTTCACAAACATTTTTAAATGATTTTTAATCATTTGAGTATCATTCTCTTATATTTGTGTGAGCAAGTCTCTTTGTAATTATTAACTAATAAGGTGAGTTAGTTTAGGTTGTAAGATTTAGTTAGGACATTATATTACTAACATAGGGGTGTTTCAAGTAGGATCACTATAAAAAAAAACTTTTGGCTATGGAAAAAACATAGTTAATTGTCTCAAAGTGTTGCTTATAATTATTTGCTATAAAAAATCATAGACAAAAACTATTAGCTACAAAAATATTTTGTAGCTAGCATTAACAAAACGTAGTTAAAAATAGAATATTGACAGGGAAAAATTTGGCGTCAAATGAATGACTATGAAAATAAAATGTATCCAATAATTTTTGGCCATGATTTCATCTTCGTAGCTGAATACTATTAGTTACAATTTTTATAACATAGCTAAATATTATTAGCTATGATTTCTGTAACGTAGTCAAAATTTTTTAGCTATGTTTTCATAAATGTAGTCAAATATTATTTTCTACATTTTTCGCAATGTAGCCAAATGTTATTTGCTATGTTTTTAATAATGTTATGATATGTTATTTTTTACATTTTTAATCCATCATATTAAACGATTTGTTTTGTAAATAATGCATCGATATTTTTTATTGTGAATTTATTATAAAATTAAATGATAAAAATATTATTAATTCAAAATATCAAACATTGTATATTTAAATTAAAATTATATAAATATCATTAAATTATACCAACAAAAAGATAACATTTCAGGATGATTTTTGTTCCTGTACAAGATATTAATGATAACTTTAACAATTCTTATAAACTAAACAATAAATAAAGAGATCAGTTTGTGTTTAAATTACAAAAATATTAGATCATAACTTGAACAACTGCATCGATGAACCTGTAATCATTCTAAAAGCTTAGTTAAAATCAATTAAAAATATTGTGAGTATGATACAATAAGTATCTAGTTCTAATTAAAACAAACATCACATAATTTTACTATTCATAACATAATCACTCATCAGTTGCATCTTTACCCATTATGTAATATGAGAAAAAAATTATACATAGGAATTGAAAGAAAAAAGTATACAAGATAGAATTAATACCCTCACTTTCTTCTTCATTTCTATCATAATTGGGACCAAGTAATCTTTTGAATAACATATCATGCTTTGCTAATTTTGTTTGAGTTTCTTGTCCCCTGATTACTTTAACCCATAATGCAACTTAAGCTTATTGTTTTCCTCTTGAAGATGTTCAATGATTGTTTTATATGTTGAGGTTGAAACATTTGGCTTAGGGTCATAGCCAAGACCTTTCACATAGCCATAATGTGTACCAAGTATTGTACCATAAATGTCTTCTAAAATGAGCTCATTCCCCTCAAAGATAGATTTCTCTAATAACTCTTACATCTTATTCTAAAATCAAGAAAATAAAATCAATATTCAATCTAGATATTACTACTTACAACCACACTAATAAATGAACAAAAATATTGAACAAACTTTTATACTTATATAATTGTTTTCTGCTTTTTCTGACACCCATCCTTTACCTTTCTTATAGTAAGCGACTTTATATAGTGTTATCCTATCATACTCTTGTTCATATAGTTCATTCTCACTTTGTTTTATGAAAAATAAATATAAAGTACAATAAATATGTAGTGTTTATTGATATAAGGGTAACTTGCAACAAGATCTTACATATTCATTTCTAACAACTACAAATGACTTTGACGCTTGATTATAAGGTGTTTTCATTTTTTCTCTACTAACTTTTGCCTTCTTACAATTTTCCTAAATCAAGAAAAAAAGATAACATAGTTGTTAAATCATCTAACAAAATTAATGAAAGTAAACGTGAACGTAAAGAAAACAAACTTGAACATTTGGTTTAACCCAATAATCACACAAACTATTCCTATTTTCTTCAGACATTCATTTCGGATTATGTATTCATGCCTTTGCATCAGAAGGACAAGATTTATAACACTTATGTAACTTGAAACGACAATCCTTGGTTCTTTGTTTCAATAATGAAGTAACACAATTTTAAAACATTTGAGTTCTCAATATCCACAATAGTCAATTTCAACTATGAACAATAAGTAAAGGTGTAATTAATCTTAAAATCATTTAAAAAATATTGCATGTAATTAAATATTTTGAAAATTTAACACAATTTTATCCAAAGCAAATTTTCTTCCTTCAAGTCCTTAACATGTTTTAGGCAAAGTAATTCCATGCTTGCAATAATCCTTAACTTGTGCAGATTAGATCTTGTCTACAGGAAGACCTTGTTGAGTATCAATGTAACATTCATTCTTTGCAACAAATCGATAATGATAAGAAAGTATTAGAATATACAAATATATATTTGAGTATAAGTCTAGTTGAAGGTGTCCAAAATTAACAAACCTGTACTAGTTAATTCATTGTTGTTTGAGGCATAATAAAGTTGTGTATAACTTGAAGGCAGAATATTATTATTGCTTTATTGTGACAATGTACTAGAATAAGCTTTATTTCTTACTGCTAAACCAAGATTCCTATGGATAAAAAAAGAATATGATATCACTTGAAGGTATAGAAATTTTAAACATGCGTGACTTGGCTAAGAATTGAATTTATGGTACCAATTGATTGATCTAGTTGACGTTGCACACCTATCTATTCTATAATTTTGATAGCTTCCACCTTTTCTCCTTTGTTTCTACTAGGTGTCATTATGTTGGATACTATAAGGACAAAAAATACATAAATGTTACTAACATTACATTTGAGACAATATACAGAGCATTTTCATGATACATTCAATCATCATAATCAAGATACATTCAGTCATCAATATTAATCACATTAACAACATGAATGTTACCAACATTACATTTAAGACAATAGAAATATCACTTTTATGACTCATTCAATCATCATAATGAAGGTACATTCAATCATAAACATTAATTGCATTAACAACACAAATACTCAATTTAATCATATTAACATCATAAATGTTATCAACATTACGTTTGAGACAGAAAGAGCACTTTCATGATACATTTAATCATTATAATTAAGATAAATCATCAACATTAATTACATTAACAACATAAATGCTACCAACATTAATGGTAAACCCACTGTACAAGGCTCCCTACTTTGTGAAGGTTAGGGAGGGTCATTAATTGTATACAGCCTTCCTTTTATATTTTTACAAAGAGGCTATTTTTGTGACTCAAAATAATACTTTTATAATAAGACAATAGAGAGAGCACCTTTATAGTACCTTTAATCATAATAATCAAAATCTTCAGAATCATCATCACCAATTGCATTATGATTCAACTCTTCATCACTATTATATTTGGCAAAATATCATCATTTTCATATAATTCATCCTCAATATAGTCTTCATTTCTTTCTACGATAATATTGCCTTATACTTCAGTTTTATCTAGTATATTAGGATCAACATCTCTCCCATAGAATGATGATATATCCTCATCTTCTATTTTGAGAGCTACATTATTCAGTTGCGATTTAATCTCTTAATATACTTCATCACCATCTTCATCCATTGGACCATTTCCCTTTCACCCATTGATATACTTCATCACCATCCTCACCACAATTTTGGTAAGTCGATTGTCACGCTCTTTTTTGGAAACGTAACTCTATTAACAATGCAATTTGTATATTTTTCTACACATATGAGACCCATATGCTAAAGCATATAATACTGTCATCACTTCTAGCAATTTACAGTTATGTAACTATATCTTCTACAAAAAATATAATTAAAAGATAATATTATAATCTCACCAATAATGTTCATTTGTTCATACTATTACATGAATAACTTACTCGATTCTTAGACCACGATGGGAAGTTTATCTTATATCTTTCTTCAACATTAACCTTACCTTTGCTTCTAATATCATCTATATGCTATCAATTTAAAAAAATAAATTGATGTAAAAAATAAAGGTTGAATGCTAAATTTGAATATGAAATAATGAATAAGAAGTAATATAAATAATCCATACATAAATCAACTTTCACACAATTGTTCAAATATACCAATGCACAATTCAAGTTTATCTTTAGTAACTCCATATATTTTCTTGCTCTAAGTGACCTTATTTTTTGGGAGACCACAATTTTGATCCAAATCAAAGTTACATTCTTCTCTATTAAATATTGTCTCCATATCGTTTTAGTACATAGAACAAATGCCAAGCATTTATTCGATACATAAGCCTCTATAATAGAGCCTTTAGGTTGAGCTCTATTGTGTACATAATGCTTAAGAGAGCCTCAAAACCTAAAAAAAATATAAAGCATTAACATTTGTTACTAAATAATAATTTAAGACAAAAATGTAGAAGTGAATATAAATTACTGTTCAATTGGAAACATCTATTGAAACTGAACTGTTTCATAAAATTTTGCCTCTTATGGTAGATGAATTGCCAAATGCACCATAACCTCAAAGAATGATAGTGGGAAAACTTTATAACATCAAAGAATGATGGAGGGAAAACTAGTTCAAGCTTACATAGAATCAAAACCAGACTCTTTCCATTTAACTTCTTCTATTTTTTGTGTTTTATAACATAATTGCTTAAAAAATCACCCAATTGTACCAAAGTTACAAATGCCTCCTTCGACAAACACCCATGTATTCCAACTGGAAGTAATTGTTGTAGAAGCACATGACAACCAAGACTAGAAACTTTGTCTTCATTAGCATTGACACAATGAGCTATATTAGATGCATACACATCAAGAAACTTAACTGATTTAAGAAATTGAAAAACAATTTGTTTCTTTTTTTTTACATATTGTAACAAATAGGTGGAATCATGCATGACCCATCATCTCTCCTCTTCAAATGAAAATATTTTCTTATATTCATGTCTTCCAAGCTAATCTAGCCTTAAATGTGTATTTCAATTTGTCATCAATTCCTATCAAAGTACGTAAAATATTCTCATAAATGTTTTTTTTTCCAATATGCATTACTTCAAGATTACAATATGGCAAATTGAAAAATATGTTTTTTCTATTCTAATTAAGATCAAGAAAAGTTTGCTTTCACTTTCTATTACTTGGGTCTTTGCTAGGTATAAACTCTTGCAATATGATAGTTGATTAAGCACACCATTATCTAGAAAGTACAAAGGAGCTTCACTATGTTCTATTTTGCCATTAAACAATTTGCTTCTTCACCATTTATAAGTAACGATGATGTCTCGTATACTATATTTTACTTTATTTCCTCATTGAATGAATTTGATGGTTACACGTAGGACATGCCATATACCCTTTAGCACTCCATCTAGAAAAATTGCCATAAATTGGAAAATTATTTATAGTCCACAAAACAGTCATATGCTTTCTAAAATTTTCACCTTCAACAAAATCATAAGTTTCTAATTTAACCTTCCAGAGATCTTTTAAATCATCAATTACTGGTTGCATGTATACATTGATATCCTTACCAGGAGTGGTTGGTCCTGTAACAAGTAAATATAATAACAAAAAGGCTTTTTTATACACTTTCATAGGGGTAAACTGTATGATACAAGAATTACTAGCCATATGCTATAAGAAGTACTTATATTACCAAATAAACTTTACGACAATCCTTTGCAAACCATGGAACTCACCATCAAGGTCTTTCCATGCCTTGATTATACTGGATGACCCATAATGTTATCATCAAAGTGTTTCTTTTTATGTCACCTTATATCTATGACTGCTTTTTTTTTTTTACATAAAAAGCCTTTATATTTATGATTTAATAAGGAAGTATCTCAAGATTTTATGATGTATCTTTTGTCCTTTTCCATCATCCACTTTCCATCTTGATGCACCACAAATACGACATTGTTAAAGATCTCTAATCTTCTTCCAAAAGATAGCACAATCATACTTATAAACATATATTGATATATATCCTAATCCAAGGTCCCTTAACAATTTTTTTTGCTTCATAGTAAGGTTTAGGAAATTTGCGGCTGATCGATAATGCATCATTGAGCGACTTAATCAACATGTCAAAATATTTGTTACTCCACCTATTAAATATCTTCAAGTGCAATAACTTGACAACAAAAGATAGCTGTGAGAAATTAGAACATCCTGGATATAATTCTTTTTGATCAAGTTTCAATAAATTATCAAAATTATCTTTAATTGTTCTATCAAATGTATTACGCAAAGTATTATCATTCATAGTCTGCATATAATTGCCCACACTTCTAACATTTCTCCAATCCTATCATTTATGTCATCATTAATATCACTATCATCTACATCATTATTGTTATCCCCATCATCACCTGTATTAACACTTTTAACACTACTTGTTTTAAAAAGTTTGCCATATTAAATCCATCTAGTATAGCGTGATTATATGCCATATCTTGACTTGATTATAGAAATTTAAGCAATCTACACATAGACAATGAATTTCACATTCTAAACACATTTGATCTTTTACAAATTTCATAAAAGTCTTCACTCCTTTTAAGTATTGACTGGACCATTTCCAATGAGTTAACCAACTTTTATCCTTATAGCTATACAATTATAAGTAAATTACTAAACGCAATTTAAGTTGTAAGTAACATAGTGGTAAATCAAAATTGACATGAAGAATGCAATTGGTTTACAAACTATGACAAACCCTGTAATAAGATATATGAAAACATAGGGTTTTGTCGTTAAGAAATATGAGCTAGTTTAGAATAGGAAGCATGAACCCATCTCCAAAACCTAGCTGTACATTTAATTTTAAAAAACAAGAATATGAAAGCCAATTCCAAATATGTCTTACTAGTTTGCAATGACGTTAATAAAGTGTTTAAGTATGTGTCTACAATCCATGTATCTAAGATTTTACTCAAACTTTCATAAGAATTTAAGCAGTGGGTTTTAAACATACCTCCAAATTCTAAAGCAAGAACTGTAAAATTTGATTCAATTTACGCTTTTGACGTTATAAGCTTTAACACCTCTTGTTAGACTGCATTTGTAATTAAAGTATTAATATCATCATTCTTAACAAGCATAATAAAAATCTTAAGAAATAATAAATTAGAAGACCTTATATCATATGATGACTTCAAGATAACTGTTGGGACCTGATCTCGGGACCGGACCCCAACCGGAAAAAAAATTAAAAGCTTTCGGAAATGAACAAAAATCGAAAACAAACGAAGGAACTCAAATTTAGAAGCGGAAAACATCAGGCGAAACACCAAATAGCGGAACGAATCACAAAGCAAAAGAATCGGATCTCAAAACGAAATTGGGCCAAAACAAATGCGAATGAACGGACGAAAATCCAAAAGCAAAAGAATCCAAAACGGATCGAATACGAATCGAAATCAAACAAATCAATAGCGGAACAAAAACTTAACTCCGATAACAAATTTCCGACATCCGATAACATACACTTTAGAAAAGCCCTAATCCGAAATGGTATAATTTTTTTCTCTTTTTCTTATATTCATCTTTATTCAATCTCATTCAGAACAAAACGATATAATTTCCCCATTTGGAAATTTATCCACATTCTTTTTCTTATTCATTATTCAACTTTATGAAAACTCATACTATTCAATACAATTTCTCAACAATTGGAAAATCATCCTCAAAAACTTATACAATCATACAAATCCCATACTTCATCTTTTAAACATCTTATTCTTATTTTTATTCTTTATTCAACTATTATTTAACAAAAATCGGGCAGCATAACGGCTGCATTTAACCAACCCAAAAACCTGCAAATAGTAAAACTCACTTCTATAATTCCCAATCAATC
>JAOSBK010000004.1:10679560-10693047 GCA_027568895.1 Erythroxylum shatona
CTCTGTCTCCCTTTCATCTGAGTCATCCATTCATGTGCCGTTTCATCTAAGCCATCCATTCATGTGGGGTAGGGCCAGGGGAAGGGGGACAGGGGATTTAGGCTCCTAACTTTGTTAGTTGTCACTCCTCCTCTATTATTTTTTCAATTAACACTTTAGTATCTATTTTGGTTGTCGAGAGTGACTCCACCCTAGAATGGATATAACTGGACTCTACATGGGCATTACTCTACACCCTCTGGCTCTTAAGAATCATATAAATTGAATCTTCTAATCTTTAGGCCAAAACAACCATCCAACTATTAAACTCTGTCCTTATTTCTACCATTTCCTTCTTTATGGCTGACGTCTATTATAAATCACTTTCTATTTGTTCCAATCAAGTTTTAATTCTAATAATGGCATCAACTATAAAGCATTGAAGCTCTAATACCAAAATGATAGAAACTTACTACTATAACTATAAATAAGGTAGAAATAGGGAAGTGAGGATAAGGAATAGAGAGAAAATGGGAAGAGAATCTATAGGAGGTGATTGTATTCTTGATGACAAAGAAAATGATATATTTTGAGAGGTTATCTTCAAAACAAAATCGCAAATCTGACATCCCTCTCGACTTCACTTACCTCTCCTAAATAATACATTCTATGCTAACAAAAATAACAAACTTTGTCACATCACCATATTCTACAAGGTGATCAACTTTACTAGTAGAATAAGACACTAACTAAATATAAAAGATCCAAAAATCATAACGATAAGACTCAAAATACGTAAACCATAAGCCTTCAGTTCTGTAGCTAATAAAACATTCTTCCAACCTCCAAAATCTACTATCAACCTTGAGTTGTCTATTTTTTGCTATTCTTTTCCTGTCTATGATACATAAATTTAACTTGGAGCCTACTAGTTTGTGATGTTATTTAACTTTAATATAGTGAAAATTTAAGTGACTAAAAATTATATTGGGATAATCTCAAAGTGTCCTATCTTTTAGGATTTTTCAATTTTGTGCCCAAGTTTTTAAAAATTTTTAATTAAATAATCAACCTTTTAAAATATTAATAGTTCAGGTTGAGACATTATTTTAGGACATCTACAAGTTATGAAGAGCAAAGATTTTGTTAGTCAAATTAGAAAATTACTAGCGAAATTAAGTTTTGAACTTAATTGTCAAAACTTTAAAAGGTTCATTGCTTAATTGAATAATTTTGAAGCTTGGACACTAAATTGAAAAAAACTCAAAAGGTTGGAGATTTTAACATTAGTTATCCCAATAATATTCTTTAATTTAATTATATATAATAAAAATTTTGACTGATGAGTATATTAGTGATCCGGGTGGAAGAATGTATAATTTGAATCTTAATAAAAGAAATTCATGACTATCTTTTGTGATAGAAAAATCCAATTTTCTCATCCTTCTCTTCATTTTTGTATTATATCTGTAATATTGTAAAAATAAAATCTAGGTTCAAAATATTTAAGAATAGTAGTGAAGCATTTATTATTTTTGATAACTTAAGTAGACCCAAGTCAAATATAACAACATTAATAATCAACTTTTTTATTTTGTTCATTTTAATAGTTGGGGAATGGTTTGTTATTTTAAATATTTAGGTAATTATTATGTTTTATATTGATTAAATTATAACATAAATTATTTATTAGGTGTTTAAAAATAATTTAACAAATATTATTTATAATGGTTATAACAACCAAAAATTGTAACTCTCAATCATAATCTATATTCCTTTTCCAGTTTTCTCACGTTACTTCGCAGGCTATGGAGTTGGAAGGGTTGAATAATATTTGGGCCGTGGTACGAGGTGAAATTTCAAAGGTGCTTTGAAATCTCAAGTATTTTAAAATTTTGGCATTGATTTATGCAAGTAAAATATAGTATTAAATGATTATACTTTTAAAATATATAATTTATAAATTATTAAGAGATAAGTTATTTTAATTAGCTGAAACTCAATAATTTTTTTGAGAAATTAAAATTTTCATTAAAAATCATAGAAGTCTACATTTGAGAAGTGTCTCCTCTCACATGCGGAAGACCACTTAATTCATAGAATACAAGAAGTTTGCAGAAAAGATGACGTTCAACAAAGGTGCCTAACGTTTGTCAATTAGGATAAAATGAACCAAGCCTTTCTCAATTAAGTTGGGCAATAGACGTATCTCTAATGTTTTAGAGGCGATGTTTGCAGTGGCTCCGAGGAAGGAACAACTTCTTCTCCGTTCCGTTCTACGCTCAACCAGCTTAACCAACTCTGGCTCAGTGATTAACAACAATTTCACGTAAATCTCGATTCCCAAATCGCAATGGCCAGTAAAGCGTAAAGAAATAACCTAGAAAACATGTGGCTGTATGGGATTTCACATCGTTTTATGCCATTTATGATGTTATTAACAAAAATCTGTTTTTGTAGAAATTATCTTCGAAATCAATTTGATTTTCAAGTGCTACTTTCTTTCATCATCATATTTCATATCTACTGTAATTTCAAAATCAGTGATATTTAAATATTAAAATTTGGTCTAAAATTGAAATACTTTAATTTTCGGAATAAATTTATCAAGTCAAATTAATATGTACAAATCTATTCTCAACAACCTCCTCAATTTGGGTCCTGAAATCTCCAAATTGATTGCTCCAAACTCGTAAATGCTAAAGATGTTTCTCGTGTACCATTATTGAATCCCGTTTATCAAAGTGTACAACTCCACTCATCGTTCAGTCTCTCCTGTGCCGTTTCCATTTTTCAGCTCTGAATTAAAAACATATACCAAGCCCAAAGGAGCCTACATTATAGGTTTCGCACACCTATTTTGTTTATGACAAAATCAATTTAATTATTCAAATTAAAAAAAAAAAGAATTAGCCAACTCATGGAGGTGCTTAAATATTGTTGTTATAAAGCCAAACAAAAACAATACAGAGGCTCCCGATAGAGGTCCGGTAAAAAATCTAACTGTAACCTATGAATCATAGATGTTATTCATAAGTCAATTGACCAAAATTAAGTAACTAATTATTACCATTTACAGAGGTCAACTTTATATCACATACCAACTTCAAAGATTTCCCATCCCTCCTCATCCAAAGAATCTTTGACAATTGCATTAGCATCGTCCTCGTCAAATCTGCAGTTTGGTGATTCTCCATCGACAGATGGTGCCGGGTTTGTTTCTTCTGGCCGCTCAGAAGTCTCAACTATTGGAGCGGTCTCCGTACTTCTTGACATACTTCTGTGGGACGAGCCTGATGAGGCTAAAATGCAACTCGTCTGACTTGATGAAATAGATTTGCTCAATGGAACTCGCTCATCAAACTTCTCTTTCAACAATCTCACATCCTGACATATAACAGAGATCTCTCCTCTGCAAACAAAATGGATAGGCACTCTCTCATACTAGGATAGCAAACTTTGAACTAACTAGCAAAACACAAATGATTGCAAAATACAGTCAAGTTTCAAGATTGCAAGTAATCTAAACTATGTTTATGTATTGTGATAGGAACAAGTGAATTCCCTCCTATCACTAGATAAAAGTCCTTCGGCCAAAACAGTAGTTGCATTTGGACTGAGGACAATGGAAAAATAGGAATACTATTAAACAGATATCTACAACTGGAAATAGAAACACAAAATTCAAGAAATAATGACAGGAAGACTTACTGCAGTGCATCAACAGTTCGCCCACGTTCCACCAGGAAATCACGTAACTGGAATAGACCAAATACACAAGGTAAGAAAGAGATCATTGTAATTTTCTTAGGCTGGTTAAGAATCAAATACTAGCCTAGGAGCTACCTTAGAATTTGCATCTGCCTCCTCTTGCAGGATCTTTGACTCTTGGACCACCTTCTCCATGATAGCTTCTTGTTCGGCAAGACCAATTCGTGCAGCTTCTTCTTTTTCCAGCTTCTCCTGCTCAGATGCTAGTCTCAGCTCCTCAGCCGCTGCTAGCCGTGTTTTTAGGTTTTGATGTATCTAAATATAATATCACATTCAGAATGTAACTACTCACACTTTCAAAGAAGACAGATGAACAAAATTCTAGCACAATAGTCATGAAATCATTGAGCACACTACACAGTTAGGATTAGACAGTAGCAAAAACACGACCTACATGGAAAAGGAAAGTAGAGAAAGCACAATCAGGAATCACACATAAGAAATAGAATTGAGAAATAAAGGATCAAGAATGCAAAGAAGTACCTCATCAAGAATAGCAAGAGCTCTATCTCTTTCTTCTGACAATAGAAGTAGGCGAGCCTGCAGTTCCTTCATTTCGGTGCCTAGAATTGCCCTCTCACCATAAATTTCTCCAGCATGCTGAACAATCAGTGAATCAGATTTGGGATTACGAAATGAAGAACATGTACTAAGAAATTCTATAAACATGTTTTACAAGTAGTAGTCACACAAGATGCTGCAACATACCATGTCATTTGTCTCCTTCGCATGCACAAGCAACTGTTTAAGCTCTTCCACCTTGACTAAAGTGTCCAACCCTCCCCTTGAAGCTTCCACTTTGGCTTTTTCTGCTGCTTGCTCTTGCAGTTCAACTTGTCTCATCATGAGCATAACTGACTCCATGGCTGAAAACAAGGTTTTCTGAATCATCACCAAACAATTAGATAGTTCCTTATAGACAAGGCAAATCTAAGAACAAAGTTATCAATTGATGAGGTGAATTAAGAAGCGAATGACTTAACTTCACTATTCCTTGCTTCTTCTATGGTCTGATATGCCACAATATTTTGGAGATTACACGGTCATATTTACCAAATTAAATTGCTAGCGATTAACGACTTATGTTACTTACAACAATAAGCAACATTAATCTTCTGAAGAGTTGAGCATCATTTTGCAATAAGAGAACACCCAAAATTGTTACCTTGTTGTTGCTAGCAGATTCAATGATATCTTCAAGAAAATTGATCTTCATCTCTTGGTCAGACTTTGCACTCTTATTTGAGCAGCTTGAAAATTCAGTATCTAGAACATCATCTGCAGCATGCTGTGTATAAACAGAATTTTCCATCTCCAGTGTCATCGCATCTAAACATGATTCTACTTGAGGCCACTTTCCACAAAAAGCTGGGCCAGAATCAATTTGACATTCAGAATTCTTAGCTAAATTGTCAGTAGTCAAGCTTTCTTTGCTCCCATTATTTTCCTGTATCAAACCAGCAGAGTTGACTTGTGGGATCTCGTCATTTCTGGTTGTGATGAACACACTTTGGACTTGACCTAAAGAAGTTGATGGCTCGCATTTTGTTTCAGACCATTTTTGACAGGAAGAAGTAATGTCTTTATGTCCCAAAGCATTCAACATGGTTTTGGAAGTATGACTTAAGCAAGACTGGACATTTTCGTCTTGAAGTTTAGGATTTACCAATAGAATCAATTCCTCATTTTCAGAATTTTCCTGTAACTGATGACTAGCAGCATTTGAATCATTAGATGAAACAGATGAAATCTGGCTATTGAATTGATAGGTTGAATCAGAAGAATAGCCACTACTTGTAAGATGGCTTTTGTCACAATCGATACCACTTGCAGAACCCACATTGCAGGTATTTTCTTTAGTCAGTAGCATTTCTTCTGAAGGAATATCCACAGTTCTTTCTGGAGTAACTTGATGAGGTGTCAACACATTGGCCTGTTCTTCCACAACTGCACATTTAACAGAGAAGTATCAGAAGTCGTGCATAGAGCAATGATTGCTTAAATTTAGAAGGCTTAAAAAATGCACAGGTTTCCTTCTTATTAAGGATAAGCAAAAGTCAGATTGAAGGTAAACATAGAAGTACACAGCCATATGTTTGCTCTCTGATAGAAAATTGAGACCTTGAGAAGTTGACGAACTAAGGAAATGCCCAGATAGACGAGGAAGGACATCTGAAAGAACTATTTCCACGGCTGTATGGGGGTCTTTTGGGTGCTCAATCGCAACAGCCCTCAGAAGGCGTGAATCAACCTGCAGAAGATGATATTATTTAAAAAGACTTCGTTGAGAATTAACAATTAAGACAAGAATGTCGTTGACAAACAGCTGACTTTAAGATTAGAAAATAGTCTAAGCATCTTCGTTCACAAAGTAAGAAGAGAAGAAGTAAATTTCTATCATATTTCCATCACATTAAGACATGAAGAAGTTGTGTAAAGGAGTTCTTTCAAATACGATAAACCAAACCCAAACTTCTAAAAATTACATACGTGAGTAAGATCAATTACTTAAAATCAACCTCATAGAACCGTAGGAAATAAGATCGATACCTGCGGAAACACTTCCATCAAGGATTGATAAACTGTATTGAACCCCATTTAGCCAGCTATCAATCTGTAAAATAATTACACTACAGGTAAGAAAATGATCATAAAAACTAAAAAATAAAAAAGTTGGAAAATTGCAACTACTTAGCAGATGATTACTTATCGATCAAAGATTAATGACTGATGATCTCAAACACAGAACCAATTCGATAAGAAGTTCTGCTAAAACGCTAGATTTAACCTAGAATCATGAATAGGAAAATAGTTATCAAAACCCTAACTCTAACGCTTCCTGATTACAGAAGAAGACAACGCAATCAAAACCCCCAGACAAATAGGAAATAATTAGTTAAGAAGAATGAAATGAAGAGCTAAAAATGAAAAATCAAATCCTTTTTAGTACTTGTCTTATTGATTTCTACAACTTTCTGGGGAACCAAAACAGAGAAAAAGTACCGACCTTCGCAGTGAGACTGGAGGAGGGAGGGACACTTGGAGAGAGAGAGGGGTGATTGGGAATTGGAAGAGTTCGTTTTCTAGGGAAACTAAAAGGAAGGGGTAGAGAACGAGGGTTACAAAACTGGGTATAGGGGAGTAAACTGTAACGATTAAACGAGGGTAAATTGGACATTTGAACTCCTATGAGTTTCCACGTGGATTAGAATTGCATGGAGGAGGTCCTTCTCCAATGTTCGACGAAAAGATGGTGGTCATATGATAACATCTCGAGGAAGCTTCCTATCTCACTCTGACCTTCCTCGGAAGGAAATAGAGACAAACAATAACACCCACAAAATTCATTTATTTATTGCAAAGTTTTGTAAAGTTTGTGGATGAGATTCTTGGGAACATATTTGGAACAAAGAAATCGATGCAGACAATTTGGTCTCCACCTTCCTCCAGCAAATTGAATTATGATGACTCATGTCACTTACTCGCGGCCCCAAATCTTCTGTCCCCCTTCTCCTGGCTCTATTCTGGCCCCCTCTTATTTGAGTCATCCATCTATGTGGGGCCCACGTGGATGGATGACTCAGATGAGAGGGGGCCAGAGTAGGGCCAGGGGAAGGGGACAGAGGATCCCCCCCTTACTCGCATATATAACTCTATCATTTCAACAGGGTTTATTTACTTTTGTCGAACTCTCTCGTCAAGTGATTGGGCACGGATGAATTTGAAAATTCTTTCCATCTTAAATTTATTGTAAAAATTGGCCGGATAAAAAAATTTGTAATTAAATAAGACTGAAAGAATAATAACGAATATATAAATTTAACGTAAAAAATTTTCAAATTAGGGTAAAAACTACGAACAAGAATAGAATAATTTTATTATTAAAAAATTAGAGAATTACAAGAAACATTAGACCCAAAAAATATACCGAATATTTTTTTGTCTTTCTTTCTCTTTCTTTTCTCACTCACCTCACGTCTTTTTTCTTCTGTTTGCTATAAATTTCTTCATGTTACTTTCCCCTTTTTATAGATAAGAGTGCCTTTGTCTTTATTAGGCATGCCTTTGGCTTTACTAGACATAGTTCGGTGCTTACCAGTCATAATTGTTGACAATTCTCCCACTTGAAGTTTTGATTGATAATCAATCATATCTTCACAACATTGTTTTTTCCCTTGCTGTTTTATGTTGCTAACGTTTTTGTCAAGCCATATGAGGATCGACACCACATAAACTTGTCACCATTGATTGCTTTTGTCATAAAATCTGCCAGGTTATCTATTGTTTGAATTTTCTGTAAGTCCACCGTTGCTTCTTCCACTTTCTCACGAACGAAGTGATACTGAACTCGATATGCTTTCTCTTTTAAAAAATGTTGGATTCTTTGCAAGATGTAAAGTACTTTAATTGTTACAATACAAAGTAATATTCTCTTGTTTATTCCTAAGTTTTTCCAATAACATCTTCAATTGCATCGCTTCTTTACTAGCTTGTGTAGCTGTTACATATTCCGCTTCTATTGTTGACGTAGCTACAACTGACTGCAATTTTGAAACCCAGCTCACAGCTCCTTTAGCTAGTGTAAACACATATCTTGTAATGGATTTACTTTTATCAGGATCACGTGCATAATCAGCATCAACATATCCTTTGACAGTAAAATCTGATCCTCCATAACATAATGCAACATCTGAGGTTCCTTTGATATATCTGAGAATCCTCTTCACAGTATTCCAATGCTCTCGACCAGGATTCGCCATGTATCTACTAACAACTCTCATTGCATGTGCAATGTCTGATCTTATACAAATCATGGCGAGCATTAGGTTCCCCACTGCTGATGCATACGGTACTCGAGATATTTCAATAATCTCTTCTTCATTGCCAGGACTTATACTTGAGGATAACTTGAAATTAACAGGAAGAGGGGTATAAATTGACTTACAATCTTGCATATTGAATCGCCGCAAGATCTTCTTCAAATAATTCTTTTGAAAAATCCAAATCTTCCTATTATTTCTGTCTCGATGAATTTGCATCCCTAGAATCTTGTTTGCTAGTCCCAAGTCCTTCATTTCAAATTTCCTAGTCAACTATGCCTTCAATTCTTTGATACGATCATTGTTGAGGCCTGTTACCAACATGTCGTCTACATACAATAGTAAGACTATAAAATCTTCTTTCACAAACCTCTTGAAATATGCACAAGGGTTTACATTCAATTTGCTATATCCAAGGCTCATGATGAAGGAATCAAATCTCTTATACCAACACCTCGGCGTCTGTTTTAAACCATATAGAGATTTGTTCAACCTGTAAACCAAGTTCTCTTTCCCTTTTTCTTCAAAACCTTCTGGTTGGAACATATAAATTTCTTCTTTAAGATCTCCATGAAGAAATGCAGTTTTCACATCTAACTGCTCAAGAAGCAAGTCAAATATAGCACACATTGCCAGAACTACTCGAACTGTAGTGAGTCGAATCACAGGAGAAAATATTTCGTTAAAGTCAATACCTTCTTTCTGAGCATATCCTTTTACCACCAATCTAGCACGATATCGCCACTTGATCATCACCACTTTGCTTGATCTTGTAAACTCATTTATTGCCAATAGGTCTTCTTCCTTGTGGTAGTGATACCATTTCCCATGTCTTATTCTTATGCAGAGCTTCAATTTCTTCTTACATTGCTGCCATCCATTGAGATGCATCTAAACTAGTCATTTCTTTTTGAAGAGTTGATGGCTCTTCGTCCTCAGTTAAAAGTAAGCAATATTGCTCTTCATAATATAATCTGAGTGCCAGCTCGATGCTCTTCTCATGCGAGTTGGTCTCTAAGTATCTGGAACATCATATTCAACTGGTTCTTGCTCCTCGTGCTCTGGTGTAGCTTCAAAAGAATCATTGTGATCAACTTCCCTATCCATTTGTATAGTTGTAGTTTCTAGATTCTCTTATACAGTGCCAACATTTTCTGCTTGCTCTTGATCTTTATCTTCTATGAAGATACATCCCTGTTGATAACAATCTTGTGGGTAGTGGGATCCCACAGACGATGCCTCTTCACACCTTCAGCATATCTTAAGAAAATGCATCTTCTGGATTTTAGATCCAACTTTGTAGTTTCTTAGGCATTGAACATCATATAGGCCGGACTGCTAAATATATAGAGATTGGAATAATCCACTGGTTTACTAGTCCACATCTCCATCGGTGTCTTCAACTCAATTGCAGTTGATGGAGCTCGATTCACCACATAACAGGCAGTATTGACTGCTTCTGCCCAGAATTTCTTATCTAAGCTTGCAGTTCTCAACATTGCTCTGGTTCTGTCCAACAGAGTTCTGTTCATCCGCTCTGCTACTCCATTCTGTTGAGGAGTGTATGCCGTCGTGAACTGCCTTTTGATGCCTTCTTGCTTGCAGAATTCATCAAATTCTTTCCCAGTATATTCGCCTCCATTATCTGAGCGCAAACACTTGATCTTCTTACCAGATTTGAGTTCCAGCCGCGCTTTGTAAAATTTGAAAGTTAGAAACACATCTGCCTTCCTCTTGATAGGAAATACCCAACATCTCCTCGAATAATCATCAATGAAGGATACAAAGAAATTTGCTCCTCCTAGGGACGTAACTGGTGCTTACCATACATCAGAGTGAATCAATTCTAAAATCTCTTTACTTCTGAACTTTGATGTGTTGAACTTCAATTGATATTGCTTACTCATAATGCAATGCTCACAGAAGGGTAGTATTACCTTTGTGAGACCTGGAAGTAGATCTTTCTCTGTAAGTATCTTCATTCCTTGTTCTGACATATGTCCAAGCTTCTTATACCACGTCATTGCAATTTTGTGGTCTGGACTAGTCACTGCAATGGATGCCTCTCCTTCTTGCAAAGTTACTCCCTTCAGTATGTATAAATTTGCAACAATCTTCTCTATTTTCATAAATACTAGCGCTCCTTTAATCACTTTCATGATCTTGTTTTGAATCTCAAATCTGTAACTGAGATCATCCAGTTGTCCTACAGACAACAAATTCTTCTTCAGGCCCTCCACATGTCGCACTTTTTCAATAGTTTGAGTTGTCCCATCATACAGTTTTAGCTTGATGGTTCCGATACTAACGATCTTTAGAGCTTGATCATTACAGCTGTACATAGATCCCTCAGAGACAGATTCATACTGATGGAACCATTCTCATCGAGAGGTCATATGAAAAGTAGCTGCTGAATCGAGAAGCCATACATCAACAAATCTTCTCTTACCTCCAACAGTTGTTGCTGCTTCACAGACCATTGCACCTCTATCATTTGAAGTATTTGCCGCATTTCTTTGAGAATTAGAATCTTTCTTATTCAGATTCCAACAATCCTTTGTAGGTATCCTTTCTTGCCACAATTGTAGCACTTGAAATTCTTCTTTTTCCTGGATTTTGATCTACCATGACTATGACTCCCACTTGAGCCACGTTCCATTGATCATCCTCTCGTCATCACCAAGGCCTCCGCTTATTGCAAAGTTGTCAGCCTGTTTTCCTTACTTTTGCACCGACTCTCTTCTTCCAGAATAGCAACTACAATATTGTCGAAGACTAGAGTGTCTGTGTTGTTTGTTAAATTGATGATAAGTTGATCATATGAATCTGGTAGACTTTGGAGTAGAAGTTCCGCATGTTCACTTATTTCTATTGTATGCCCCAATGATGTGAGTTGAGAAAATAGAATATTTAAAGTATTTAAGTGCTCTGTCATCGAAGTGGATTCCGCCATGCGTAAAGTGTATAATTTCCTCTTCAGAAAAATTTTGTTATGGAGTGACTTGGCCTCGTACAATTTTGTGAGGTGATCCCATATTTCCTTCGTAGTCTTCTTTTCCTCTATGCTGGATAATGCTCCATCAGCTAAAGCTAGGTGAATATTAGCTACAGCATTCCCGTCCATCTCGTTCTATTTTTCATCTGTAACTCCAACTGGTCGTTCATTAATGGCCGCCAGACAATTATCTTTCCTCAAGATTGCCTTTATCTTCAACTTCCACAATGAGAAATTACTCCCATTGAACTTCTCAGTTTCAAATTTTGCTGCCATTGCTTCTATCACGAACATAATTTAGCTCTCATTATTTCATGTAAATAGTATCGTATGTATGAATAGTATCATATACATGAATAGTAATATACACGTGAATAGTGCCGTATGTATGAATAATACTGTACGTGTGAATATTACTGTATACTTGAATTACAATAATTACACAGTTTAATGCAAAATTAAATGAATGAATAGTTGTCACCTTTGAGGTTACTATTCATCAACTTTCGCTGTGCTCACCGAAACTCCGAACGGATTACGCCAAAAAATTTGTCGTAATTTTCTGACCTCGCTCTGATATCACTTGTTGTGATAATAGACCGGATTAGAGCAGGTTCTCAGCTAAATAGAACTGAAAGGAATAGTAATAAATACACAGATTTTACGTGAAAAACTCCAAAATTAGGATAAAAACTACGAGCAAGGATAAAAGACTTTTTACTACTGAGAAAACTGGAGAATTACAAAGAAAAATTATACCAAAAAATATACAAAATATTTTTGTTTTTCTCTTTCTCTCTTACCTCACTTTCTCTCTATTTCTGCTTTGCTTCTCCTCTTCATCTCCATGCTACTGCTGCCTTTTCATCTCCAACACGGTGATGAGCGTGATTATGGTCTCTTCAAAGAGAGGTGAGTTCTTTTGGAATATCTAGTTTGACATAGTGAAGATAGTACGAATACTTCTGATCCAAGACCGTTTGTGAGAAGATACACTATATGGGCTTAATAAGGGAAGAGAAGTATCTTGGATATGACTTTCTTTCGAGAGATGAGTGATTTCTACTAGATTCTCTATTTTATTAGAAAAAGTTTGTTTGACATTGGAAGGAAGATTTACTATTGAAAGGGTTGAAGAAAGATGAATTGGGTTACTAGGTAAAGAGTCGCCCATGACAAATAGAAAGATCTCCTTATTTTCATCAAGAATACTGTAATCACAGTCAATAATACTCATGGCTCTAATACCATTTGGGCTACCCTTTAGTTAGAGGGCACATGGGGATAACATAAATCCAAGGTATGTGGCATGTTAGACCATATGAATCGAGAAAGGTTCTTCTCGCTATGACTCTTAAGCTCGTAAAATATTTCACCGATAAGCCTCAAGGGAGCTACATGATGGATTTCTAGCTTATATACCAGTTAAGTGGTTTACATAACAAATTTTCATAAGAGGGCAAAGACAAACAAAGATTGATTGTAGCTTAGATTTTAGATATGCTAGTCGAGACTCAAAGCCATTCTTTTCTTTTTTGGGCGACAATCCTCAAAGTCTACCTTTTAGAAATTTAAACTAACTAATCTTTTCCCGTATAACTTAGACCTCAAATAAGATCTATAGTCAAAGATTTTCTGATATACAGAGGAGTAAAGAGGCAAATGTAGATCATATTTGTCTTTCTTGATAATTGTTGTTGCATTCTTTAAGAGTCAAGCTTTAAAGAGAAAGAAAATCTTAGAAAGAAACCATAAGATAAAAAGCACTTCTCATTTGTGTGTGCAAAATAAAAAATCTCTCTTTTGAAGATTGTTAGATGTTTATGACTTTCAGGTACAAAAATATTATAACAAAGTGAGTCACATTGATGATAATTTTGCAATTGTGTTGATTTATCTCAGTGAATGCTATTTGATGTAAC
>JAOSBK010000004.1:10695160-10707235 GCA_027568895.1 Erythroxylum shatona
CCTAGGGATTTCTTCTTCTTTTAATTTATACGTTTCAACTCCAAGGTTTCCCCTCATGCACCAAGCACCGCGCTTTCCTGTTCGATGTTGGGCTCCAGAAACGGGGTCCAACAATTGGGGCCTGCTACTAACATGCCATCTACGTACAACAACAAAACTACAAAATTATCTTTCTCAAATCTCTTGAAATATACACAAAGGTCTACATTCGTCTGCTATATCCAAAGCTTATGATGAAGGAATCAAATCTCTTATACGAACACCTCGACACCTTCTTTAAACCATATAGAGATTCATTCAACCTGCAAATCAAGTTCCTTTTCCCTTTTTCTTTAAAACCTTCAAGATGGAGCATATAAATTTCTTCTTCAAGATTTCCATGAGGAAATGCAGTTTTCATATCTAACTGCTTAAGATGCAAGTTAAATATGACACACATTGCCAGAACTACTCGAACTGTAGTAAGTCGAACCACAGGAGAAAATATTTTGTTAAAATCAATACCTTCTTCTGAGCATATCCTTTTACTACCAATCGAGCACGATATCGCTCTACTTGATCGTCACCACTCCGCTTGATCTTGTAAACCCATTTATTGTCAATAGGCTTTCTTCTTTGTGGTAGTGATACCAACTTCCATGTCTTATTTCTATATAAATCTTCAATTTCTTCTTGCATTGCTGCCATCCACTAAGATGTATCTGAACTATGCATTGCTTCTTGAAGAGTTGATGGCTGTCTGTCCTCAATTAAAAGATAGTATGTAATATTACTGTCTATAATATAACCTAAGTGCCAGCTCGGTGCTCTTCTTATGCGAGTTAGTCTTTGAGTATCTGGAACATCATATTCAACTGGTTCTTGTTCCTCGTGCTCTGGTGCAGCTTCGGAAGAATCATTTTAATTAACTTCCCTATCCACTTGTACTGTTGTAGTTTCTAGATTCTCTTGTACAGTGCCAACATTTTCTACTTGCTCTTGATCCTTATCTTTCGTGAAGATAACATCCTTGCTTGATAACAATCTTATGGGCAGTGGAATCCCACAAACGATACTGCTTCACTCCTTCAGTATACCACAAGAAAATACATCTTCTAGATTTTGGATCCAACTTCGTAGTTTCCTGGGCATTGAACATCACATAGGTAGGATTTCCAAATATATGAAGGTTGGAATAATCCACTGGTTTACCAATCCACATTTTCATTGGTGTCTTCAACTCAATTGTAGTTGATGGAGTTCGATTCACCACATAACAGGCAGTATTGATTGCTCTTGCTTGTTCCAACAGAGTTCTATTCATCCGCTCTACTACCCCCTTTTGTTGAGGAGTGTATATCGTTGTGAACTGCCTTTTAATGCCTTCTTTCTTGCAGAATTCACCAAATTCTTTACCAGTATATTCGCCTCCATTATCTGAGCGCAAACACTTGATCTTCTTATCAGATTCGAGGTCTACCTGCATTTTGTAAAATTTGAAAGTTGGAAATACATCTGGCTTCCTCTTGATAGGAAACACCCAACATCTCCTCGAATAATCATCAATAAATGATAAAAAGAAATTTGCTCCTCCTAAGGATGTAGCTGGTGCTTGCCATACATTAGAGTGAATCAATTCTAGAATTTCTTTGCTTATAAACTTTGATGTGTTGAACTTCAATCAATATTACTTACTCACAATGCAATGCTCACAGAAGGATAGTGATACCTTTATGAGAACTGGAAGTAGATTCTTCTTTGCAAGTATATTCATTCCTTATTCTGATATATGTCCAAGTTTTTTATGCCACGTCATTGCAGATTTGTCATCTAGACTAATCACCACAATGGATGCCTCTCTTTTCTACAAAGTTACTCCCTTCAGCATGTACAGATTTGCAATAATCTTCTCTACTCTCATAAACACTAGTGCTCCTTCAATCACTTTCATGATCTTGTTTTGAATCTCAAATCTAAAAGCTAGATCATCCAATTATCCTACAGACAAATTCTTCTTCAGGCCCTCCACATGTCGCATTTTTTCAATAGTCCGAGTTGTCCTATTATACATTTTTAACTTGATGGTGCCTATACCAACAATCTTCAAAGCTTGATCATTACAACTATATACAGATCCCCCAGAAATAGATTCATATTGATGAAACCATTCTCTTCGAGAGGTCATATGAAAAGTAGCTGATGAATCGAGAAGCCATACATCAATAAATCTTCTCTTACATCCAATAGTCGTTATTGTTTCATAGACCATTGCATCTCCATCATCTGAAGTATTTGTTGCATTTCATTGAGGAATTTCTTATTTACATTCCAACATTCCTTCTTTAGGTGTCCTTTCTTGCCATAATTGTAGCACTTAAATTCTTCATACTACTGGATTTTGATCTACTAGACTATGACTCCCACTTGGGCCACATTCCATTGATCTTCCTCTCGTCATGACCAAGCCTCTACTTGTTGCGAATTTGTCAGCCTATCTTCCTTACTTTTGTATCGACTCTCTTCTTCTAGAATAATAGCTGCAATATTGTCAAAGACTAGAGTATTTGTGTTGTTTGTTAAATTGATGACGAGTTGATCATATGAATTTGGTAGACTTTGGAGTAGAAGTTTTGCACATTCACTTATCTCTATTGTGTGTCCTAATGATGTGAGTTGAAAAAATAGAGTATTTAAAGTATTTAAATGCTCTGTCATCAAAGTGGATTTCACTATGCTTAAAGTGTATAGTTTCCTCTTCAGAAAATTTTGTTGTGGAGTGATTTGACGTCGTACATTTTTGTGAGTTGATCTCATATTTCCTTTGCAATATTCTTTTTCTCTATGCTAGATAATAATACATCAGCTAAAATTAGGTGAAGATTAGCTACAACATTCCCATCCATCTCGTACCATTTTTTATCTGTGACTCCAGTTGGCTGTTCACTAGTGACTGTCAGACAATTATCTTTTCTCAAGATTGCCTTTATCTTTAACTTTCATAATGAGAAATTACTCCCATTGAACTTTTCAATCTCAAATTTTGCTGCCATTGCTTATATCACGAACAGAATTTAGCTTACACTATTTCATGTGAATAGTATTCATACATATGAATAGTATTGTACCTGTACATATGAATAGTTTTATATATGTGAATAATATCGTATTTATGAAAAGTGTCGTACACGTGAATAGTACTATATACTTGAATTACAGTAACTGAACAGTTTAATGCAAAAATAAATGCATGAACAATTGTCATCTTTTGTGGTTACTATTTACCAACTTTCACTATGCTTACCTAAACTCCGAATGGATTATGCCGAAAAATTTATTGTAATTTTCTCACCTCGCTCTGATACCACTTGTTGTGAAAATCTACCTGATTGGAGTAGGTTTACAGCTAAATAAGACTAAAGAAATAGTAATGAAAAGACAGATTTTACATAAAAAAACCCCAAATTAGGGTAAAATCACGAGCAAGGATAGAAGAATTTTACTACTAAAAAATGGATAATTACAGGGAAAAATTAGACCCAAAAAATACACAGAATATTTTTTTCTTTTTTCTCTTTCTTTTTTCTCTTACCTTACGTCTCTCTTCTTCTGCTTGCTATGAATTTCTTCATGCTACTCCTGGCTTTTTATAGGCAGGATTGCCTTTGTCTTTACTAGGCATGGTAGGCACCAAATTCGATGCCTACCAGCTACAATTGTTGACAAATTCGGCCTTCAATAAAGACTAAAAGGGAATATGTCATGAACTCGTTATTAACTTGCCTTTATTTTGTTCTTCGCAAAAATTTATTTTATATGTTTATAAAAATAAAAATAAATAAAATAAGGACTTTTAAAAAAATTTAAGATTATAAAACTTTAGAAATGACCCTGTCCAAAATTACTGACTTGTTCAAAGAGACCCCACATTTTTAGATACTTGGATTACTCACCTATTCTTTGAGTTTTTCCTAAGAGCTTCTTTATAGGTATTTGTGGATTTGGCGTGTGTTTCAAGTTTGAGGTCGAACTTTGAAATAATTAGTAAGGTTATTTTTTTTGTAATCGAAAGGTGGCAAGTTCAAATCACGAAATATTAAAAAAAGATAAGTTTGTATCCAATTAATTACAAGCTCATGATCTTTTGTTTTTTCATTTTAAGTAGTATGTAAATACTTATATGTGATTATTTAAGTTTACATTCTTAATAAAACTTTTAAGAAAACTATTTAGATAGTATAGTATAAACTCTACTGAAAATAATACTTTAAAATTTTTATAATATGACCTTTAGGATTACATGGTATTGGAAATAGTGTGAATTAGTTCAAGAGTTTTCTTATAACCACAAAAGTCTTCTAGTATTAGATATGTTATTTATAGTTATATTTGTGGTCGTTTTTGTAAATAGATGATGAACACCTCTATAAATATCATACTTATTTTGTAAGAAATAGAGTAAAGTTTCCTTTCATTTTTCATTCTTAGTTCTCTCATTTTTAACAAAAGTGATATTAAAGCTAAGTTTCTTAAAATACAGAAAAGAGTGTTTGTGATGAAAGTTAGAAATAACAAGTAATAGAATCACTTCCTTCTAATTTTCTTGTCTGATAAAATTTTTTTTCGAGAAATAGTGTCTATGTATAGAAACTTTGTTTGGCTCCTCAGATGTGTGAGAGGTAGTAGAGAAAGGCTATAGGAAGCTTCAAAATGAAAAAAAGGCCTATTTCAATATGATAAAAGAAGCTTTGTCCAAGATAAAAAGGAAGGATTAGCAAGCTCTCACTCTCATCTATCAATGTTTTAATGATTCAATATTTAAGAAGATAACTAATACTACTAGTTTGAAGGAAGCATTAAATATTCTATAAAAGTCTTTTCAAGGTATTGATAAAGTAAATAAGGTGAGACTTTAAACACCAAAAGTTGATTTTAAAGTTTTGAAGATGAAGGAGTTCTAGTCAATTTTAGATTATTGTACAAGATTGAAGGCGACTACAAATCAATTAAAGAGATATAGAGATAAGAAAAAAGATGTTAGTTTAGTGGAAAAAAATTTTCATTCTCTGACTCCCAAATTTAATTATGTGGTATTTGTTATTAAAGGATCAAAAGTTCTAGACCTAATGACTATTGAATAGTTACAAGGTTCTTTACAAGCCCATGATGAAAAGATCAAGAGAAGACAAGAAGAGTCATTAGAGCAAGTTCTCAAAATTAAAACTACTCTAGGCTATGTTTGGTTGAGGGTTTTATAATGGAATGTAATATTATTCCATCATTTGAGAGGATGTTTTATAATGGAATGGAAGAGGAGGGTTTCATATTACATCTCATTCCATCATAAGTAGTAAAAATGAAAAACCTACGATTTGGGGGGTTTAGGATAGAATGTAAAATGATAAACAACTTTACACTATATTACATTATTAACCCTTCATCTAAACAACATTTTACTATATTACATTATGAACCCTTCCATCACTCCCAACTAACAATTTTCTAAGATTACTTCCATTTACGTTCCATTTTATTATAAACAATTTCATTACGTTCCATTAAAAACTTTACGTCCAACCAAATATAACCTTAAAGAATAATGGATAAAAGATCACTTTAGAGGACATAGATGAGGAATAGGATGTGGTCATGGCTTATATAGAAAAGTTAGAGGGAATAAAGACAACACAAACAATGAATAGATAAGTCAACTATCATAAAGAGGGCTTGGAAGAATAAGAGGAAGAGGACAAGGCTACTATTCAAATATAAATTAAAAGAGGTGCAACAAGTCTAAAGTTTAATATTCTAATTGTCATAAAATTGAATATTATTCTTGAGAATGTCATACTGCCACTAATAATATTAAAGAAAAGGCTAATCTTATTGATGACAATTAAGAAGTTGAAGAGTCAACTTTGTTGCTAACAACCATGGAAGAAGAAAACAATGTTGATAGTATATAGGACTTGGATAATGATGCAAGCAATCACATGTGTAGATACAAAGGCAAATTCAGCTTGATGAAAATATGAGAGGCAATGTTTCCTTTGGAGACTTATCAAACACATAAATTGAAGAAAAAGATACAATTATCATTTCTTCTAAAAATGGTGGTCATAGGTTTATCATTGATGTTTATTATGTGCCTAAGTTAAAAATAATATTTTAAGTTTATGCCAACTCTTTAAAAAAGGGCATGAAATTTTCATAAAAAATAAAATTCTTTAGCTTTAAGATCAAAACACTAATTTGATTGCTAAGGTGATTATGTTAAATAATAAGATGTTCAAATTAAATAAAAAAATTTAAACGAAATATTTGAAAGTTGATTTTCATGATGAAATATGGTGTTGGCATGTTACATTTGGCCACTTAAATTTTGGAGATCTTAAAGTTATAGGAAAAAAAGAATTTGGTAAAAGGTATGCCCTCAATTTACCATCCTAATCAATTATGTGAAGTATATTTTCTTAGAAACATGCTAGGAAGAGTTTTTCCTAAAGAAGCAACATCAAAAGCAACTAATCCTCTTTAACTTATGCTAGTTGATGTATGTGGACCAATCAATCCAACTTCATTTTGTAAGAAAAATATTTTTTAGTTTTTATTGATGATTTTAGTAGCAAATTGGGTTTATTTATTAAAAAAGAATCAGAAGCTTTTGTTTCTTTCAAGAATTTTAAAATACTTGTAGAAAAGAGGAGTGACTATAAAATTAAAGCTTTAAGATCCAATCGAGGAGGAATTCAATAGTTTTTGTGCAACTTATGACATTCGTTATTCTTTAATAATTCTTGGATCACTACAAAATAAAGTAGCTGAGAGAAAGAATAGAACCATCCTTAAATATGGTAAGATGCAAACTAAAGGATTATTTCTTATGTAGTGTATTTGTCCAGTCTCTCTGTAATATCAAATATCAAAGATCAAACCGCTTAAGAAGCATAGAGTAGAATAAAGCCTAGTCTCTACCAATTGCAAGTTTTTGGAAGCACCGTGTATGTCAAGTGCCACACCAAGAAAGATCCAAGCTTGATGATCAAAGTGTGAAATATGTCTTTATTAGATATAAGTCACGTTCCAAAAGTTATAGATAATACAATCCAAAAAATGGTAAAGTGATGATAAGTGAAGATGTTGAACTTAATCATAAAGCTATGTGAAATGAGGAGGTTCATGTAAAGAAAAATTGTAGTTTTCTTCCATATTTTTTAGTAGAAGAGCAAGAAGCCATGGTATATATATAAGAAATATCTCCTCCTCCTTCACTGTTTATGTTACCTTATAAAGAAAGTTCAATTGAAACGCTGATGAAAATGAAAGATGTAGGAGAATTATATATAGATGATCTTATTTCATTGGTAACAATTCAAACTTGTTTAAAAAATTTAAGAAGGTTATGTCACTTAAATTTGAAATAACTGACTTAGGACTTGTGTCATATTACTTAAGCCTAGAGGCGACGCAAATGGAGGAAGGAATATTCATTTCTCAGGAAGGCTATGCATAGGAGGTCTTAAAGGAGTTAAAAAATCTTTAATTGTAATTCTAAAAACATGCCTATAGTAATTGGGCTAAAGTTATCAATTTATAAATATGGCAAAATTGTTTTACATTATTTTCAAAATTCTTGTAAGAAGTTAGAGATATTTAACATGTATAAGGCTTGATATTCTTTATTTGATTAGAGTAGTAAGTCGATTTAGGGAAGCTCTTACCTTTACCTATATGAAAGTCGCTAAGAGGATACTTTAATGCCTAAAACGTACATTTGACTTTGGACTATTTTATTCCTCATTTACTAATTTCAAATTTGTGAAATTTTTTGATAATGATTTTGTGGGAGATATTGATAAAAGAAAAGGTACAATTGATTTTCCATTTTAATAGTTAATTCTGCTATCTCATGAAGTTTAAATAAATAATCTATTATTATACTTTCAACTTGTGAATCTATATATACAGCAGTAACTTCATATACCACTACCTCAAAACAGACATTAGGTGACAGAGAACAGTGTAGCTAAAAGTGCAATTATTGTTGCCTTCCATTAGGGCAATATAATTTATATTGTCAAATAAAATGGCATTTTTATAAGTGTAAGGAAACAAAATTTCTTGATTAGGAAACAAAATGAACAATGTTGCTTCAAGTTTTAACTAAGGTAATAGAAAGGTTTCAAACTATAGTAACAAATTTGAATGGATTTAGCAATAGTTTTAGTCTTTATAAGGTAATAAAATGATTTTTTAGGCAACTATATCTAACAACAAAAGAAACAACTTATTCCTTAAGTAGAAATAACATGTTAATAGTACCTCTTTATCCACTCTTAATCATTAACTTCCTATTTAAAAAGTAAATTAGAATTATTCTAAAACAATTAAACTAAAAAATGTTGATATATCTGAAAATGAAATACTTACTACCTTATTGTGATCTCCAATTAATCAATAAAATTAATTTAGTTTAAAAATAACAATAAAATGATCAAGTTCTTTTATGAACAAAGTTAGAAGGCATAAACATTTCAATCCACATTGGGTTCACTAGATTTGAAAATGGGGAAATAAAAAATTAATCTAAATAGAAAAAGCAGCAAGATGATGTATAACAACGGTGGATTGAGGAACTTTATCAGCTGGTATTCTTTATGTTGATATGTATGATTAAGAGGAATAGAATAATCCATTCTTGATTGACTAGGTGTATTCAATTTACAAAGCATATCTATGTTAGTGGTGTTAGCTTACCCAATATAAGATTGAATGTGAGAGAACAATTGTTGCATTATTTCTTCTTTATTTACTTTATCTTTTTCTAGTCTTTTTTTTTATTTCCAAGCATTTAACTTTCTCTTGTTCTAATTTCTTTCTTAATTTATCCTTTTCAGCTTCACTTTTTGGTTCATCTCTTCTTCCAATGCAATATTGATGGATTGTAAATACTTATTAGGAACTTTGTATAAGGCTTTACTCATTATATTATTTTCTTTCTTACTAGATAATTTCACACCACTTCTAAATAGTTTGTTATGTTTAGGACTTATCATTCCTATATCAACCACAACTTCATCAAGCTTTTGACTATCATTTTCTTTTTGCAGTTCTTCAATGCGAGCCTAAAAATGAAAAGTAATGTATTACGTCTTCAATCAAATTGAACTTGGTGAGCGTAACTACTAGTTTATAGGAAAAAAGCAATAATGACAATATCTATATTTCAAACAAAAAATAAAGAAACTTATGGTCAAACTAAGGAATGCAAGCACTATATATAATTACAAAGAAACCTACTATAATTCCAGTTATACCAGAAATAACTCATTTTGACAAGAAGAACGAATCAATAATAAAAATAAATGAAATGGGATTTAGGTGATATGGGTAGCACAACAAAAAATAAGATTAAAAACATATAAAATGAGCAATAAATATGAGCCTCTCAATGAAATGAACAACAATATAAAAAATTGTTAAATAGAATTTTCTCTCTTATATCTTTAGTAGCTTGCTTGTACGCTTTTTCATGCTTTTTTTTTATAAGTTGCACGATACTTTTTAGCAATAGAAAGTAGAGTTTTATCCTCTCTTTCATTTTTCTATCCATGGAAATAACTGTTAATTAGAGTTTTGAAATAACTTGATAGATTATAACTCATTGAAGAACTTATCAACTTAGCTTAAATACTTGCATAACTCTTAGGATCAACTATGTGCATTTTAGTTTGATGTTTTCTATTTTGAGTATTTGTGTAAGCAATTTGGTACATATTGAAACATATATTAATTACATATCATGAAACTAATTTGTAAAAAAGTACTAATAATTGTCATACCTTCACATCTGCAAAGTCCTAATAAGAAACAAGCTCATTAAAGATGTTCATTATCATGTCGTTTCATGAATTCAAATAATTATGGACATATGTAAAGACATTGTAACCTAAATTTTAATATAAAATATCTAAACACCTTAGTTGGAATTTGCCTCACATTTGAGGTTGTACAAATGATCTCTGTTATTTTCACTACTATTTGTTATCACCTAGATACACCAAACACTTCGTAATTAATTGCTTTCTCATCATTTCCCTAACACATAATAAAATCATTAAGACATGTATGTAGCTTTTCATAATGAAGTTCTAAATCTTTCACAAGTTTCTTTGTTGTATTAATGATTTAGGAATCTTTGTATTGGGAAGACCTATTTAAGTATCCCTATGAGATCAATATAAGTTGTATAAATAATTCTATAAGTACACTTAAAAAGATACATTTGAATGGTGAAAGAAAGTTTAGAAAAACTTTGATAACCAACATATAACTCTTGTTTTCCTTACTTTACCAATTTAAATAACTTCTTAATATTAACATTTGGATGAGTCTTCATCTGTATCTTTAAAGGAGTTTTATTAAGGCATCTATAATACATGGATAGACCTTCCATTAAATTCATTATTATCATCCATATCTAACTTGCATTAATTTATCCTTTATTAAATTCCTAACTATCATATCCTTGAGCAAATCCATCAAGAATCAAATGATCATATATAGTATTTCTTATATACTAATAATAATTCCAAGACTTCTTACATGGACAAGAAATATCATTCCCATTAGCCACCATAAAAAAATCCATTTTAAGAAAACGATCAACTACACCCATATATTCATCATTGTCTATGGGAAAAGTCATCTAAAGCTTATATCCTTTTTCCATAAATAACTTACTATTCATCAAAGCAACATATACGATATTGATTATGTTAACAATCAAAATTTTTTTTGTTGTGACATAATAAACCATGATGTTTTATGATGCCTAATACATAAAATTTTGTAATAAAGCAATTTAAATTGCTAATAGATTGTCTTGGAGAAATATATCTAAAATATCCCAATAATAGTAAGCTTGTCAATTCTAGTTTTTACTTTTATTAGATGTAAATCCCAATGCTTTAGTAATAATTTTGCAATCTGTAAAGAAACATGTGCAATGAACTTATATGTTATTTCTATCATAAAACTAAGAGCGTGTGCAATTAAATTTAAAATCTAACAATATCTTAAATGTTTCTACTTCTTGAGAGCTTGGTTTTGATCGAGAGCATGAAGAACTAATAACTCCTATAAGGACTATTCAGTAAGAAGAGGTAGATGGAATCAAATTATTTACAAAAACTGATTGACTTTTTTAGTTTTAGCTTTTATATAAAGTAACAAATTGAATAAAATTATAAAGTTTAGAAAATTTGTAATTGGTTTAAGAGCTAGAAATTTTTATATTTGAAACTCTCCTTCAACTTTTAATAAAAATTATTGACATGGAAATATTTTAAAGAAGTTTGTGAAAAAAAGTTGTAAAATAAATTCACCAGTAATTTGAGAATTATTTGTTATTATAAAGGTTAAACTAATATGAAAGGTTGTAAAAGACAAGTTTTGAAATTTATATACATACATATGTTTGCTAGTTGCCACTTATTAGTGATGAAAAATTTTGTATAAAAATTAGCATTGAAATATCAAATTTTAAAAATATCAAATCAATTGAAATCTCGACTTAGAAATAAGAACTAAATATAGAAATCCATAAAACAAAACCTTTTACTTATAAACGTAAATAAAAGTATAATTAAATTAAACTTTGTAAATTTTAATCATATATTAAACATTATATGAAACAATATAAAGAAAAGAAAAATAAAGTTAAAATTTATATTTTACTTTAACACATTTTAAGCCCCTTTAGTTAGTAGAGTGTTAGCTTTTGTTATAATTTATATTAGTAAGCATATATGGTGAAATTGTTTATTTAGAACAATTATATATATATATATATATATGAAAATAGTTAAGTTTTGGAGAATGTCCTCTAATTATCTTAAAAAAATGATTTTAAGAAACTTTCATATTCTGATATTAAATGGTTCAATGTTATGTGGTTAATGGGTTTGAATGTCCTATTTTTATGGCGACTGACAATGTGCTTAATGGGAGCACATTGATATATGTTGGACCAATGGTGGTTGACAAATTAAATCCCACTTATGTTTTGATAATAACAAAATGTATAGAATTGGTTAA
>JAOSBK010000004.1:10715181-10739299 GCA_027568895.1 Erythroxylum shatona
TTTCGATTATACGTCATGTTCTTGTATGGTCTTTTCCGCAGTGTATTGTGAATACTCGGACCTTACGCGATCCAACAAAAATGACATTCCAACCAAGCCTATTAATAAAACATGACCTAGTTGAGTAACCGGTGGACATTCATCATAAATATTTACCTTCATGTCAAAAGACTGGGTCAATGTTAAAGAAAACTAACAAAATGGTATTTAATAAATAAATCCTACCAATATTTGAGAATAGATGATTTTTCATAAAAAGCTACTTAGTGATGTTTGCAATTTAAATTGACTATTAATTATTAATGTGTGTATACAAATGTTGAGGTGAGAGAATATGATGTTAAGGTCTTGAATAATATGTATATTTAGTCCAAAGTGCTTAGCCATAGATTATATAAGTCAATAAGTTAGAACAACTTAAAGGATTGTGTTTGAAGTTAAATTAGTTTCGCGAAGTCAATGCCATTGTATCGTTATTGCATATGCATGTATATATGTTTTATTGTTTGGTGCGTTTGAGTTTGTTTTATTTTTTTCTTTTTGCTTAAAGACAAGTAACAGTGTAATTATGGGGATGTTGATAATTATAGTTTACAATATGTTTTAGTAGGTGTTTTAGTGTGTTTTTAGGTGTTGATTAGATGATTTGTGCATGTTTAAGTTTAGAATTGTGTCAATGTGATTATGTGTTTATGTTTTTGAGTGTTATGTGGTTTAGAGTATGTTATTAGACTTAAATTTTATGCTCTTAAGGTATTTTGATGTATTTGTTAGTGTTTACGATCAGATGAAGAAGATTAAAGGAAGTTGGAGAAAGAGGAAAGGTCATGATCATGAAATCCCTGTCACGGTTGTGAAAAAGTGATACAATTAGGGTCACGATCGTGACTACCTTGTCATGATCATGGTAAAAGCTAACTTTTAAGGGTCATAATTGTGACAGGTGCGCACATGCGAAGATCTCTTTCTATTTTCATTTTTAAAGGGTCTTTTTAGACTTTTTGGCATGGGTAAAGCCTAGTTTTTACTCTAAATGGCCCTAGGACTATATATGATCATTAAATGACCCTAATCAAGTGAGCCTCCATCTTAACATTTTAGAGAAAGAGACAAGGAAGAGAGAAGAAGGAAAGAAGAGGAGAAAGAAGAAGAAGGGGAGTTGTTGCCAGCCGCTATAACCATTCCTTTACAAGTTAATTTCTTTATTCCTCTTGTTATTCACTTCATCTAACGTATGTTTTGGATTTGAGGATGATGAATATTTTTTTTAAGGATTCTCTAACTTCATTTGGGATTGATTCTTAAATCAATTGTGACTTATTTGCTTTTGATGTTAATGACTGTTTAGGTATTGTGATTGTTTATGGTTTTTGCATACTTCGGTAATAAATCAAGAGAGTCAACTGATACTAACATTGTTAGGTTCGGTAACGAGAATTAACAACCCAATAGCTCATATAAACTTCAAATCGATATTTATACGAAGAGACATCTTGCGTGAGGACCTAATTATCTATTAGATTGCTTAAGAACTAATTGGAATGTGAGCTGTTTTGTTAATTAAGAAATTGCAAAATCATAAATTCATATTCATTTAGGGATTATGATTTAGGGTTTAATTATTAGGTCTTCAGAGAGATTAATCAACCTTTTGAAATTCTAGGATTGATAGTAATTAAATGAAAAGTAATTAAGGTAGCAATTGATGATAGAATGAATCTCTCTCCTTATAATTGTTTGATCTTGTCTTGTGCAATTTCTTGATTATTAAGTTCTTGTGCTTTATTTTGATTTCCTTGTGTTAATTTCATAATTTCTTTTTAATCAAATCATATTAAATTATTTTCAATTGTTGTTTAGCTTTTATTTTCATTTTTATCACATTTGTTATTACCTTAGATAACATTAGGATTCAATTAGTTCACTTATTCCTCGTGGAACCAACACCTTAACTACTACGTTTATGATACTTAAGAAACATTGAGAGTTTTATAGAAGTAAAACTTGCTCAACAATGATCATGCATATAAATTTAAATTCTAGTAATTGATTTCTCTAGTAAGCTACTGATTTTAGAAATAATATGAATGATTAGATATCATACTATTTTTCTTTGATATTTGCTTGCATGATTTGAATAAATTAGATAGACACTATATCAATCTTATTTACATGGTAATCTAAGTGTATATGACCATCATAACTTAAGTTTGAGAGTTAGTTTATCGTCTTTGATAATTAATTAAGTTTCTCATCTTTGATAATTAATTAAATTCACTAAAATATCATCATGAGCTTAACTAGTTAGTCAAAAGGTTATCCTAATGGGCCAAAGGAAAAATAATATTTTAGAATTATGCAATAACAACAATAACAACAATGATCCAGTAAAAATTCCACTAAATGTGGGGTTTAGGGAGGTTTAGTGTACACAGCCTTACCCCTAACTAGTAGAGAAGTTGTTTTTGAATGAAGAATTCTACTATCACATAAATTAATATTTAATTTGAGGATCAATCAATTTAAGCCACATTATTAATGGTGAAGTTGAAGTCTTAACTAACTATTATTTCTCTTTATTTAAGCTCCCTACATATTTATTGTTGCCTTGTTTTTATTCATTTTGTTTGTTTTATATTAAATTTACTTCATCTTAATATAATATTTAATTTTATTATTTTTATAAAGTGTATAAGTTCAAACTAATAGTTTACTAGTCCTTATAAGATAAATCCACTTTATCACTTATTACAACTAGTGCACTTGTTAATGTATTCTTAAATATATTTTATAAGCCAAAGGTATAAATTGTTCCTTAATATTTCGTAAAAAGGTTTAAGTTAGTCCATGTCGTTATTTCTTTTATCACTATACACTTTAACATTTAAAAGTTAATAGTAGTTACTCCCTAAAAATTAACTTCATTAGGTCTCTGTTACTGGGACATTAATCCATTTAACATGGTATTTCTCGTAAACAACATGAACCTACTAGATTGTAACATGGATATTTTAAAAGATATTAATTTATATAATTTAAACTATTGAAATTAAAAATATTATCATTATCTCTCTCATTTTCCTAATTGACCACCATTTTAACCACCATCATTACCACCTCAACCTCCAAATCTTTCCTCTGCCCTCCAATCATATCCATCACCACTACCATAGCCTACCCAAACTCCTTTTACTTGTCTTATGATTGTAGCTTCTTCCACTATATCTCACTCATTTTAATTTCACTAAACCCTTTTACATCTCTGACCCTAAACCTTTAGCACCAACTTATTAGTAGTTACCTTTAGTTTTACCTTCTAACCTATAAGTCAAACCTCATATTAGAAGGTATAAATTTATTAAAGAGTATTTATTTACTCAAGATCGGAGGTTCATACCTTCGCTCTAGCAAAATGGAAAGTCTATTTTCTCCCTTCTATTGGAAACTTTAAAAGCAACAGAAATTAAGTGACATTGCACCCTTGATGGTTACTTCTTGAACAAACATCAACTTTTTCTTATTGAAAATCATCAGGCCATATTCAACTACTCTATATAAAATCTTGAGTACGTTTTTATCAAGAGGAGAGATTTATTCCTCTTCAAATTTAACAGTTGCATAGGGCTAAGGGAAATATTAGAACATGATATAGGGTATGTTACTAGAAAGAATTTGATCGCCAAAATATGGAAGCAAGCAGCCAAGTTTAGAAAAACCATCCATAAAATTTCCCTAAATTTGTTTCTTTTCTATGACATATCATTAGAGTATTATAAAAGTGAAGTAATTACTCTCGTAGGTAGTGTAATTAGATCACAAACATGGATGGGTGAAATTATAAGTCCCTAAAACACATAATGTCTATAAGATTTTATATTAAAAATAACTTGAGCAAGCCTCTTTCAAATTTTCTCAAAGTGATTAGGCTGGATGAAGATGTTTATTAACCAATGCCAATGCCACTTTCTAATGGAAGCCTAAGCCACTAGTTTCTCAAAAAATATAGAAACCATCAAGAAGATGTTTTTCTAATAGGTTCCTAAAGGATTTAATAGATGATGCTTTCCCTCTTGCTACAGAAAGAATTAACTTTCCTCTTGAAACAACTATTATTCCCTCTATTTTAAATACTATTAAAGCTACTAATGCTCTAACTACATCTTCATCCCCTATCAGTTTGACTATATCCTAAGTAATTCTAACCATTCACTCTCTATTGGATCTTTTGATATCTTTCTTTTATAATGGAAGTAGTTGGTTCTTCATAAAGCAATCACACTCAAGATACTGTAGGAAGTTAGCCCCCTAATTTATTTCCTTAATAAAGAAGATCAAAACTTAAATCAAAAAAGGGAGGAGGGTACTTCCTTATAATAAACTTTCTTCTTGTTCTTTATATTTATTGTTGCCTAAAACACAAAGGGACTTAATAACTATATCAAATACTAGTTATTAGGGTTTTTTTTTCTCTAAAATCTCTAACAATAAGCCAATTCTCTTAGGGCTTTTGGAAAATAAAATAAAGTCTCCTTTCATAAATTCTAAAAGAATTTCCAGAGACTTCCTTTTGGTTACAAACCACTAATTCATCTTAAATGGGTATATTTTGGTTTCTTAAGGCTGTTACCATTGCAAACTTGACCTCTTAACTCTTTTAGATTAGTATATCCATGTAATTATATCTAGTCTTGTTTTAGATAAATCTATACTCATATTCATATTTTTGTTTCACAATATGTTAATTAGAAGAGATCTTTAGAAATACTCGATGGACATTAATACACCCTTAAATGACCTTTCGATTTTGTAGAAGGATTTCAACACCTAGATTAAATTTTAGAGTCTATAATAAGAGATATGGGATGGAACCATCATAAAATAGATTGTGGACGGTGTCTCAATAATATCTCTTTATCTGATTCTAAGTTACTTTAGGCCCATCTTGACATAGAGTAATATATAATATGATAGGAATTTTATAAGAAAATTTTAAATACAATGTTAATGTTTCCCACTTGGCTTTAACACTTTGATAATTCTTGGTCCATTTTTTCAACCTTCACTTATTACTGATCATTCTTTGATGCTTATCAGTATTCTTAAGTCACAACGAAACTTAACACCTTTTAGGTTCTATAATTACCTTGTTGACACCAAGGAATTTGGTGACATTATTAAGAATTACTAGAACATTCTTATGAAGTATTGACAATTTCTATTATTTTCTAAAGTTGAAAGCTATTAAGATAAAAACAAGCATAGATTCCCTACATGCTTAAAAAGAGCTACAAAAGAAACCAAAGGACCCAACTTTGATAGCTTAAGAAAAGAGCAAACTTTTAGCTTACCTTAATGCAATTCATAAACACTTCAAACTTATAAGATAAAATTTTAGGTCATGTTCACTTAGATAAGGTGACTCAAACAACAGTTATTTCCATAATGTCATATTGGTTAAAAAAATCACAATGTAAAATAGTTATCAAAGATGTTTTTGATAATGTTACAACTGACATTGAAGTTATTAAAAGTCTCACTTATTTCGATTTTAAGTATTTTAGGTATTCTGCATCCCTATTAATATTTGACTGCCATTAAGATTTTAAATCTTTGTGAGGTACAAGGAGGACACATTCATCATTAAATCTCGACCTTAGTACACTTAATGACCCACATGTTATTGAATATCAAAATTACCTATTCATTTTATTTTAAGGAAATTAAAGTGTTATACTTATCTTTAACTTATATAAAGCTCTAGGTCTTGATGGCCTAAATAGAGTATTTTTTCTAAAAAGAATGACATATGATTGACACGAACTTCTCTAAAGCCTTTATTGATTTCTTCCATGTCAACATAGTTCTTAAAACCTTGATTAAAAAATATAAATTTAGTCCTCATGGTCAAAATCCTCTACCTTTTTTTAAATTTCATCCAATATCTTATTGCAATACCTTTTACAAGATTATAGCTAAGCTATTATGCATAGATTGAAGGTTGCCCTTCATTTAGTTATTAGTAATTCTCATAATGTTTTTATTTTACATAGGCACATGAACAACATCCTCTACCATAGAGATGTTAGCTCCAAAGTATATATGTTAAATGTTGAATTTAAAAAAAAGTCTTAAAGTTGACTAGAGATTCATCTCAAATTACTTCAGATCTTTTAGGTACTCAAATATTTGCATTAGTTAGTTTACTATATGTATCTCCACTATGTTATATACTATTCTTTTTAATGATGAGCCTTCTCATTTATTTAATATGCTAAAGGAGTGAGATATGAAGACCTTTAATCCTTTATCTTTTTGCAATCTATTTGGAGATACTTAAATTGTTTATAGAAATCACAATAGCAAGATCTAACTTTATTTATCAATAAAATCTTTTAAGCTTAAGTTATTCAATCGAACTGTTGCTGATAATCTCCTACTACTTTCTTATAAGGATTTTAATTTTTTAATCTCATGCTCTCATTTTTATTTAACTTTAAGTATTTTTCGATCGTAGACATTAATAAAAGATAATCCTTTATTTTCATATATGCTTACAATTCACAACTAGTTAATAAACTTCATAGACTTTTAGGATTCAACTAGTCCTTTTCCTTTCAAGTAATTGAGGACTTAATTAAAAAAATTGAATCATAGAGATTACATGCACTTTATTCAACATATTTATTTAATAACATAATCATAGACTGCTAAACTCCTCTCTTTCTAAGAAAATTAAAAGTAATCAAATGAGTTGTCAGTACTCTTCATATTTATTAGGCTAGCCATATTTTAGTTCTTTGTGGCTCTATAAAACTAATAGAGAAGGACATAATGAATTTCCTATATAATAGGTTAAAGGATAACTTTAATGATGAAAATCACCTAGAAAGAAATTATCATTCTCAATTAAGAAGAAGACTTAATGGTCACTCTAATATGTCTTACCTATCAAATGTTCTTTTCCAAGATCATATGAAGACACTTTATTGATAAACAATCTTTATGAGTCAAATGGATTCAAATAAAACACTTTCAGAACAATAACTTTTAGTAAGTTTGATTTTAGGGCACTATCGTATGGACTTGGAAGAAATAATTAAAAGTAATGTACATGAAAAATGTGAATATTTTTAAAGTAATTTTTATTTATTTTAAATTTAGATTACCTTGTTTTAGTTTTTCATAGATCTTTTCAGCTAATTGTACAAAGTTGGCCTTGGAATAAGATTGTTATGGAATAAAGGGCAATTTTAAGCAAAATTGTACAAAAAAAATCACAATTTTTGGTAAAGATACTGTGTGACTCATGCTTATATGTTAGCTTATACCCTAGATGGATCATGTACAATAAGTAACATGGCTTGTAAAAGTTAGAGAAGAAACAGAAAGATTAATGCTTTAGCAATATGATTATGATAGAAATTGTGTCCATTACTGAAAGAAAATAGTAAGATCTAGGATTTAAAGATATTATCATGTTAAAAACCATGTCCATCACCTAGATGAAATAATAAGGTCCATGCTTTGGGCCATGACCTTGTCCCAAACTATGTCTTAGATAGAGAAAAGTATATTTAAGTGTAGAAACCCTAATTTTAAAGGGACCTTAGTTTTTTTTTAAGAAAACACACTCTAAAAACATCTTTTTCATTATATAAATCTAAGGGTAGCAATTAAAAGGGTCATGACCTTTAAACAGTCAATTTAAAGCTTTTTTTAATATGAGAATCAAGATCCAAACAAAATCTCAATAGATTAAGTTGTAAAGAAAATCAAGATTTAACTTGGATTTATTTGTATAATGAATTTTTATTTTTCTTTGATTTTTTATCTTAAATAAGTTTCAAGGTTATATCAAAAATTCTAGATTGACTAAAATCTATTTATGATATGAAATTTATTTATATGGATTCCATTAATTGATTGTAATACAAAATTATTCATATCGACATTTAAATTTGATTTAAATTCATTTATAAATGCCACGAGAGAGCTTGTTTATAAGTGAACTATGCTTAGTCTATAGGGGTTGAACATGGTGTCTGAGAGAGATCTACACGAGCTTCTAATTATTATGGTGAAACCTTTAATAGGATTTTATAGTTCTTAATGTATTTAAAAGGGTTTTAGTATTAGTGTAGATTAACCAACTAGAGAGGGAATGATCCTAGCTCAAGAGGGTGTAGTTTAAGTTTTTAGGAGTCCTTGTTAATTTAGAGAATATATCCAAAATTTGGGAATTAAATCATAAAGTCAAAGTATTACTAAGGGAAGTATTAATCTAAATAAAACTATTTGATTGGATTAGATTTTGATAAATTTGTCTTATCATTATTTTTTTTGGCTATTATCTACCATTAATTTTTTATTACTCAAAATCCTAACACCTCGAAAACAACCTCTCTACCAATTAAGAGTAAAGTTGGTACTAGTGGATCTTCTCAGACCCCGCATCTCACTGGAACTTTTACTAAGTTGTTGTTATTATATGTATTTACTAACTATCCTTCAGGCTAGATAATAGTGTTAATTTTTTAATTCATGTTGATTCTTTATAAGATTTGACCCCTATTTCTTAATATATTACTTACTAACAATATGTGTATTTACTTAATTAGTGAGTGACATATTTATAAGAGGAAAACTTTAAGTAATATTCACCCATATACACTTCACCAAAAAGATAAACCTTTAAAGAAAAGATAAAGCATGTAATAGGGGAGAGGATAAATACACATACTTTTGATACAACAATTGGCACAATCCCAAACCTCTTAAAAAGCTTTAGTTGATTAGATCCTTTACGTAAGGGCTTCTTTCTACAGTCAAGGTAATTGTGATTATTATAAACAACTCTTTGTGTTGTCTTATAAATTTTCTTAGAACTTTTCAAAACATCATAAAGAACCATTCTAATTATAATCTTAGCCAATTAAAGGAGGATCAAATTATGACGATGGAAACTCCTTAAACCTTCTCAATATTAAAATCATCCTAACCCATCTCAAATCTCTAGGACAAATAGTTATATGACACATCATCGTATGGTTTGTAAAATTATGTCCCTGAATACAACTTTGTTCCTTAGATTTTCATAAGTAAAAATTAAGACAAACTCACTTTTATGAATCTCCCCTCTATAGACTATAGATTGTCTTAGAGCCTTTAGACAGTTTTACTTACTTATTCTTCATTTGCTCTTACACATTTTCTATTTGTGATTCATAAATTTTTAATTGCAACATTTTTATGTGATAGATTATACAATAATAAATTGAAATAATTCTTTGTGTCTCAAGAATAAATCATCAAAATGCCAATTTCTTCAAACTCACTACAACAAAGTTGACCTTTACCTACATTTTTTGGGCAACGTATTCAAAATCATAGCTAAAAGTAAGCCTTTGGTGACAAATTGGAAAATCATCGCCAAATGCTCGCCCTTTAGTGATGTTTTTAAAAGTTGTTGCTAAATGGTGAGCCTTTGGTGATACATTTTTGAAATTGTCAGAAAAGGTTTACACTTTGGGGACGTTTTGTTGATATCATCACCAAAGGTTAAGCCTTTGGTAACGAATTTAGTAATCATTGCCAAGTGCATAGCCTTTGGCAATAATTTTTAAAATTGTTGCAAAATGCTTAAATAACTTTCTTTAAATTCTTCAAAATCAAATAACTCTCTTATTTATAATTATAAACTCACTAACTTTCAGTTGATCATTTTTTTTGACTAAACATCATATTGATAAAAATCAAATTTAATATTATTGACAATGATTCTATGTCTAAAAATAAATTTAACTAACAATAATATGTCATTTCAAAAATTATGAAACTATAAACTCAAAATTAATTAATATTACATAGATTTATACTTTTTATTTTTCTAATTTAAAATATGTGATTTGACAAATTTATATTGTGTCACCAAATTTTCAAATAGTTTTAACATGTATTCTCTATCTATTTTATGTATATATTATATTTAATATTTGTTAATATTTATATCATTAATATAATGATATATGATTCTTAGAGGCAAAACAATAAATAATGATATATAATAAGTAATATAATATAATGATATATGGTAAGTAATATAAGATTTGAATTATAACTTTAACAATTCTTACATAAAAAATAATAAATAAAGGGAAAAAAATAATGAATTTGAAGCCCATTCCATCTTAGAGAAAAAGATATAGTTATTTTTTTGGATTCCAAGTGATACGGGACTCGGTAGATAGGGTAAAGGAATTCCCTATATTTGGATTCCCAAGAAAGCTCTTTGCATATTCAGAGGCATCAATTGAAACAGAAAAAGATCTTACCCCAACACTTGTTTTATTAACATGCTTTTCCAATAACTTCTTGGCTTTAACTAAAGTACCAAAAGAAACATTGAATGTTTTCTCATATGTAGTATGGAATAGTGAATTAGATGTGTAACATCTCGTTTCCTCATTTAAGGGTTAGAACCCTAGAATATTGAATATGAGAGATATTATTAAGATATTAGGAAATCTATTTCATGCTTATGCATAATATTTGCATGCACATACGTGAATTTGATTTTTTTGTACACATTACAATGATTGTGATGCACTCATTTGACTTATTATGGGATATAAATGATTTTTAAATAATTATGATGTGAATGGGAATATTTTGTCTTGAAAATTGATTTGGAAATTATAATTATTGATATATATTTTTTGTGAAAATTTGGAAAATTTTCTAAAATTATGAGTATTTTTGGACTAAGAAAAATGCCAAGTGGTAAGACAATTGATTTATGATAGTAGAAATAAGTGTTAAATGGTAGTTTAAATAATTAGCAAAAGGTATTAGGGTTTGTTGAGAATGTGACACTAAAAATTGGGTGACAATGGACTAAATATTAAATGGTATTGAGTATCGTAATTAAAAGATGTTAATTTGATTCATTATGTGGTAAGTGTTATGACATGTGTCATGATACTTGCCAAGCATTTAGTTATTATGTTATAAACCCAAGATATTTTCATCTTGCAAGACCATCTTCATTGTCTTTCAGTTTGTTACAAACTCTCATCTTCTTCTTTTCTTTCTTCATTCACAACCTTGACAACCCTCACTCACAACATGAGTTTTGTTAATATTCAACATTAGCCACTTCAAGATCTTTGCTATCTCTTCATCTTGTTACTAAAAACCTAACATATTCCTCCTTGTAGAGTTGATGATTGTATAAGCTTCGAGGCTAGGGTTTCATGGTAATTTTTGAAGAAGAGTTGAGTTAATCAAGTAAGTAAATTGTTCTTCATGATTTGTTGAATAACAACTTTTATCCTGACAGTTAGAGATAAAATGAAGGTGATAATGGAGTAGAATGTGTGTAGAAATTTGAAGAATGTATGCATACGTTGATGTTTTGTTTTTGTGTTTATGATCAACCATAGTTTATGATTTGTTTATGAATGATATTGAGCTGAAATGAAGGTGAGAATGAAGAGAAAATGAAGTAGGAAAGATAATCTATGTATAAGATGTATTAGATGTAAAATGTAGGAGATAAAAATCTAAAAACTTGAAAGAGAATGGCTGGAATATGTTGGCTATAGTGTTTCCACTAAAACTGCGTCTATATTTTAGCCATTTCTTGATCTATAGACATCCAAATTGGATGATTTTAATTTTATATTAAACTAGAGACATATAGATATATTGTTTATGACAAAATCAAATTTGAATTCTATCTCTAAGAGTTTCAAATTTTGGCTTGAAATTGAGTATTATGTGCTATCACAGTGTGAGAATAGTCTGTCGTAGTTTAGGTATAACTTGTAGAATACTGAACCAAACTACCTAAGATTGATGTTGTTAGAAACTGCAGACATATAGAAAAATTGTTTTAGAAGAATGTAATGCCTAAATACCTCATTTTCTATGTCAAAATGGCCATGCAAAATTGACCCAAAAATTTATGTTGAGAAAAAACTGGAAAGGTGATCAACGTGAGTTATTCTTCTTTTGTGTGATGTTTGAAACAAAAAATGGTAAGGTACTTTCCTATAATGCATTTAGACTTGAATGGGACTTAAAATGAACCTAGTTTGAGGTTGAATAAGTTTATAAAGTGTTGGATATGTTTAGGTTGATGAATAAGGATATAAATTTAAGAATGGATTATTGTTTTCCAAGTGTTCATATATGAAATTTTGGAGATGTGATCCTATGAAGTATAATATGATCCAAAGAAGGTGAATAATAAATTGGATATGTTGTCTAATGCTTGAGTGATCTTAATAAATGATTGAATGATGAACTTAAAATAATATTATATAAATAAAGTGTAAATCTAAGTTTAATTTAGACATATATGAGTTATGGAGTATGAATGATCATTAGATGTGAATGAAGGAAATATACCTAGGATTGTCATTGAGCATGCATTATGCGTATCACAAATCCATATATATATATATATATATATATATATATATATATGATTGAGTATTCATGAAAATGTACAAATTAGTAATGTGTAAATGTGTATGTATTACATGATATAGAAGACTAATTAGAGCGACAACATCTAGACATTGTTGGGACATCGAGGCAATAACTATCTGGAGCATACGGTGAGTAACCTAGATGGTCGTACATTGATTTATTGTTTTGATTAATTTCTAAATTGAATTATTATATGATGTGACTGTGTTGATTCCGAACATTGAATGTCTAAGGCGTTTGAAGTATGAATAATACATTGGAAGTGCTAGTTGTATGTGAATTTGACATAATATGTGATACTCAACTTAATTGTTGAATGTCGAACTAAGATTCGAAGGTGAATGTGAATGCAAAAAAAATTGAGCAAAAATGAATGATTGAATACATATGATGCATTTCACTATATGAATGCATGATAACATAAAGGCAGCTGTAACTGGAATCGCTAGTGAAAAAGAGCTTAAAGCTCAAAATGTGGTAAGAGCCTCTGGCTCACTATGTATAATAAGCCCTGTATCCCCAACAAATAAGGGACAATTATTAATGAGCCCAGTATCCACAATAGATATGGGACAGTAAAAAAGGCACTCTGTTATAACAAACTAAAGTGAGTTATAAACATTGCACATAAAATTTAATATGCAATATATGAATGATAGAATTGAATTGTATCAACCGTTATGAATGTAAAAGGTGAATAAGTGAACTAAGTGTTATGTGGTTCTATTTGATAATTGGTGAAAGATGTGCATTATATGATGACATGAATTGTTTGTGAACTTAAAACATGAACTTTATGTGTTATATGTTATGAATGAGCCATCAATGATGGGTAGCTCACTAAGTTCGCAAATCTCATCAAAATTGCAACGTTGACTTTGCAGGTGCGAGAGAGCGGGCGTAGCTTCTAAGACAATTTAGACAACTTAGAAGAGATCTAGTATTGCTTTTGGATAGAAGAAATGGCTTAATGGTCGGTCAGTTTAGACTAAAGTATTTGATAGAATTTTGAATAGTTCCTTATTCATATAGCATGTAGCATATTTTGTAATAGAGTTGTAGACTCTGATAGTTCTTTGATATTGTGTATAAGGATGAAGTATGTATGCTACAATGTATATTTAGTTTTATGAAAAGAAAATGAGAAATTAGGTTTTTAAATATTGTGATATTTATGTTTTAATGATGATGCCATAAAAAGTGAATATGACTGCTCTAGGGAATTGCTTCGTCGGGCATGTGCTTGAATGCCTGAAGGATGTATGGGCACAAATGTTTGATGGGATTAGGGTGCTACAAGATGAACCCTATGTACCATGTGTTTCACCTAAAGAATAAATAGTATAAAACAATCATGTTAATTTCTTCAAAATCCTTATTTTTTATTTTGATTAGAACTTTAACAATTCTTTTAGACAAAATAATAAATAAAGAGAAAAAGATAATGAAGTTCACGTCGATTCCATCAAAGAGAAAAAGATATAATTATTTTTCTAGATTTCAAGTGACACGAGACTTAGTAGATAAGGTAAAGCAGCTCCCTATGTCTCGATTCCTAAAAAGCCTCTTTACATGTTCAAAGGCATCAATTGAAATAGACAAATGAATTCCCTATGTTAGGATTCCCAAGAAGACTCTTTGCATATTCAAAGGCATTAATTGAAACAGAAAAAGATCTTCCCCCAATAGTTAGTTTGTTGGCACCCACTTCCAACAACTTCTTAGCTTTAACTAAATTAGTAAAAGATATATTGAACAATTCTCCTAATGTAGTATGTATTGAATTAGATGAACTACACGTACTATGCATTTCACCTAAGGAACAAAGGTTATAGAACAATCACCTTAATTTGTTTGTAATCCTTTTCCTAAAAAATAAAAGTTAAATCAAACAATAAAAGGAGCCCAAATTCTAACACATGCATACCTGATTGAATGACTTCATCATTGTCACAACTAATAGGCATAGTTTTTGCAATCGATGACTATTCTAAAACAGCCGATTTGCCTAATCCTATATAGACCATTGGGATATTACCACCACCTCCATTTTCATCTACATTCTCTTGAAGATTTGAGGAAGCTTTACGCATCACATATTATATACAATCAACTGATCATCTAATAACTTTTTATCATAAAATGAGATAAAAATAATAAAGAAAGAGAGCTAATTTGAATGATACTAAAAACCTTAAAGAAGAAGATCGGTCATCAAAGACAAACAGTGATTAGAGTTTGGTGAGCAGATTTGTCATGCATAGACAATTCTGTTAAATACCTCCCATCTGAGTTCATTTTTTCCATGGGAAACTATCTACCATATCGGCATTTAGTGATGAATTTTTGTTAACACTTTTATTTTGAAAAGTCAATAGAAACAAAAACAGGTTATAGATATCAATTGTTGGCCCCTGAATTTTTTTTAATTAAGCATGATTTAGATGATTTATGAAGATATGATAGGTAAATTTTTGGGAGTTATTTTTTAGGTGTATGTTAGTTGATTTATTGCATGGGTTAGTTAAGTTAAAAGTAATCAGAATGCATAAAAGGGTATTTTGGGTAGCTTACTTAAGTTTAAATACCACAAGGCATTAAAGGAAGTGCAAAGTGGACATTTCTTAATCATTAAGGGTAAAATGGAAAGAAAGAAGTGTTGTCTTCTTCCTAAAGAGGGGGAAAAACAAAAATAGGAAAGAAGGAAGTGAAATAATAAATCAAAGAGAGAAAGAAGAGAGATTTCGGTGGTTGAGAGGAAAGAAGAGAGTTGAGCTAGGGTTTTATCTTTTCTAAGACTTATAGAGAGATTTTGAGGTTATGCAAGAAGGGAAAAAGGTAGAAGAAGATAAGAGCTTTCTTTTGAGCCAAAAATCTCTTCATTTGGTGAAGATTTAAGGTAAGAGCATTTTTAATGCTTTGAATTTTTGGAAGGGTTTTGGTTGATGAAGCTTAGGAAATGCATGAGTTTTGGTACTCTAGGATCAATTTTAGTAAATGTACTTTATGGTTCTTCAATTTTGCAACCCATTTGATCTTGAGATTTTTGCCTATGAAAAGGGAATCAAGAAAGACAAGAGGGGCAAGAAGAGAGGCACATTCGAACAAGTTATAAGCAAGGAATTCAAAGTGGGTTACATTTTTATAATTGAATAATAAGCCATTAATGTTTCTTTCAAGAAAAAGGAAATAAATGTTTTCAACTATTTTTAAATACACATTTATTGTTCTTTAAGTGCTTTGAGAAAGTGCTACACGTTGTGTGTATGAATTTTGCGGATAAATTATGGAATGAAAAATGGAAATGATTTTTGAAAGCATATCAAGTTTACGAATCATGTTTCAAAAATGTGCCATTTTGGGCAACAAATTTTCAAGATATGAAAGGCATAATTTTGTGGGTTTGTGGTGGTCTGCTATGTATGTCAGGTGCACTTTGACCAAAGGCTTCTCTGGCTTGATCTCTAGTGGCATGGAGCTCCTTCATGGACTCCTATAAGTTCACGGCTATGCAAAGCCATCATGTGGGATTACGTTAGTAGGGTTTGTTCATGGCTACACAAGGCCCTTATGGGAATTATGTAGTATGTTTTGTTTTGGATCTACCCAAACCATCCCGATGTGCTTATGTGTTTAAATGTGTTGGCAAGTTTGATGATGCATTAATTAAGTTACTTATGAATTGTTTATAAATTGAGATTTGATAAATATATGTATCTTGCTTCAATATGAGTTTTAAAATGGTTTTTGCTTACTACCAATTATAAAATTGTTACCCACGAGCTTTAAGCTCACCCCCTCCATTTTCATATCATTTTCAGGTGAAGAGCATGAGAACGAGTAACTAAGGGTCAAGGCATCACTCTGATTATCCCTACTTTTATATTTTGAGCTAGTTTTGTAAAACAAGGCTTTAGTTGCATTTTGAGCAAATTATTTCTCATGTATTCTTCTGTATTTTGGGATTTTGAGATACTGATATATTGTGGCTTGAAATTCCCATTAAAGCCTTTTAAAAACTTTATTCTTTTGATGTTAATGAAATATGAATTATGTTTGGATGATATTGACTTGGAATCAAATATACTTGAAGAAGTTATTAACTTGAGTTGATGATTTTGAACATGAATGGCTAATATATATATATATAGACATAAGTGAGATGTTATGGACAAGAAAAATAGGAATTATAAATGATGAGAATTAGTTGTAAGTGATGAGTCAAATGAGTTGAGGTTTGAGAGTTTAATGAAGTCAATTTGGTAGCTGAATAGTTATGTTAAGGACATTCCAAGCTTGGACAGTGTAAATTTCAAGCCTTCCATAGGGGTAAATTTCATGTTCTGACTTCAATAGGAAAACTGGATTGATCTTGGCTAAATTATACAAAGTTATCTTATAGAAAGTTAGCTTTCCAATGATATATAATATGAAATTTTTGGACATCGGAGTTGAAAGTTATGATCCTTATAAGTGGAGATACTTAGGGGTATAGGCTATATCTTTTGGTGATGACGTATATCTTCTGGTGATGACATGTATCTTTTGTGAAGATGTGTATTTTCTGTGATGAAGTGTATCTTCTGTGATGATGTGTATCTACTTGTACTGTTCAACTTACATATTATGGTCCAATTTTTACCGTGTAGATGATAGAATTCATCTTCAAGTCTTTATAAAAGTTGTAGATTTTGAAGTCTTCATTTGAACCCTCCTAGAACGACCTTGACCCGGTACACCAAGAGAAAGTTATGCTAATTATTCCAAATAGGTCTTTGACTGAAACACCTTCTGGGTAATGCTCATCTTGTATCGTCTAGTCTAGTTTTGACCCTTTAGATGATAAAATCTCACTTTGATGTCTTCATAAAAGTTGTAGCTTTTGAATTATTCTTTCAAACCATCTATGAATGGACCTAATAAGATATTTGTACAGAAAGTTATGGCAACTGTAAAACATCTTTTGTGTACTATTTATAAAGTCCTTCTAGATAATATTCATCTTCTATTGTCTGGTCCAGTCCTTACCTTTTAGATGACAAAATCTAGCTTCTATGTCCTTATGAAATTTTAGATCTTGAATTCTTCTTTTATCTAAGAATGACCTTGATCTGATATCTCTATAGAAAGTTATGCCAATTATAAAACATCTTATGTGTACTGTTCATAAACTTCTTTTAGGTACTATTCATTTAACATCTTTTAGTCCAAGGTTCAACCCTTTAGATGATAGAATCTACCTTCAAGATCCTCAAAAAAGTTTTAGAATTCGAAGTCCTCTTTGAAACCATCCTGAAATGGCCTTAATTTGATAAGTTATGCCAATTGTCTCGAAGTAGGTTCAATATGATTGAAGACAAAACCTTGTTTGATTCTTTAGGCCATAACTGCATCATTCGACCTCTAAACGAGATGATTCTTGTTTCTAAATAAACTAGAGTCATAGAACTACAAATGATCTGAAGGAATATAATTTTAACTCAGTCCCTATGACTTACAATCTCTAGATGGAAGTTGGGCATAGTGTACTGTCCTAGTTTAATAACAGTCTGAAAATGTTTGGGTCCTAGATCTTAGATTTCTAATATAATTTGAATGATTTTGGTGCCATTAGAAACTTAAGACAATGGGGAACAAATGTTTTAAAGAAGCCAAATTGTAATTCCAGTTTTAGTTTTCCCAAAATTCTGTTATGAAATAGGAGAAATGAGTTTACTTTGGATGATGACTGGTGTGGGCGTCACGTCACCCTTGTGGGATGAGGACTAATGAGGGTTCCTTTAAATAACCCTATAGGATAATATGGTAATGCTTTATGAATCCAAATGTTGGGCTCCCCAATAGGGGTCTAACATAAATGCTTAGGGTGGATATGGATGTGGACACACAGATGATTATGATCATCGATAGCTTAAACTCTTATTTTCGGCAGTTTAAGTTGGATTATGAGCTCAACAACAAGGATTACACCTTGAGTGAGTTGATGAATACTCTACAGAGTACAAAGGAGATATTGAATATCAAGGCTTATAAGTCAGAAGCTAATGTAGCATTTTCTTCTAAGCCCAAGGGTAAGGGTGTTGGGCATCGATTCCGGAACCCAACTCTTGCGAAATCATGAAGCCTGAGTATAATATCCTATAGGGTTATTTTCATAAACCCTCCTTAGGCATCATCCCACAAGGGTGGCATGCCCATGACAATCAAACATCAAATCAAACTTATTACTTCTACTTAACCATAATACGAGGAAGTCAAAAGGACATACACAACTGAAACTACTTTCATCTATCATTTCGTTACTAAAGCAACAAAGTTTGAAAAACTTTATTTACATATCAAAAGCCACACCATTGGCATATTACAAAATACAAAATAACAAATTTGTGAAAGTTCTCTTTGGCTCTTGATCGCTTAGTCTCTTAACTATCACCTGAAGAGGGGACACAGAAAGGGGGTGAGCTTGATAGCTCGTGGGTAACAGCTTATATCAAAAAAATAAGCAAAAACTATTGAAAATGTTCCCTTATCATAGAAAATTTTCATATGATTCTTAAAACACATGTTTCTTAGGCTTTCAGTCAAAATTCACAAGTTCTAAAACATGAATGCCTCAAACTTGTTAACATAACATAAGCAAATAAGCATATCAAATGGTCTGGGTAAGTCCAAAAACATGACGCACTACACATTTCCACGTAGTAGTCCAGTGTAGTTGTAGACTTGAGGGAGTCCTTGAGGGAGCTCCATGCCACTAGCGAGTAGGCGGGAGAAGCCTTTAACTTGGGTCAACGTGCATGTGACTGTTGGCCCCCGAAAGTTTTCGTGTAAATTCAGCATGATTTAAATAAATTATGAGGTCCTTAAGAGACTATTTTGTGGAGTTAATTATTATGTCAATGATAGTAAGATTTTATGACATAGGTAAATTGATGGAATCGAAGTATTAAAGTAGTAAAATGTTATAAGGGCAAATTGGGCATGACACTTAAGGGTATAAGACATAAGGCATATAAGGAAAGGGTAGAGTGGACTTTTTAAACTCATTAAGGGTATTAAAGGAAGAAGAATTGTTGTTTTGTAATTGGGAGAAGAAGAAAATGTGAGGGAGTGAAGAGAGGAGAGAAAAATGTAGAGAAGAAAGAAGAAGAGAAGATCGTGGAGGAAGAGAAGAAGAAGAAGAAGAGAAATAAACTTGTTGTAGGTAAGTTCTATCATCTCTCCTTCTTATTTGGATAGAAAAACAAAGGGATTAGAGAGATAAATGGGTTTGTGTTGGAAGAATGAAGAGAAACCCTAGATAGATGTTTATGGATTTCTAAACTAGGTTAAGTTTTCTAATTTAGGCAAACTTTGGTTATAGTTAAATAAAGCATTTATGATGATTGTTAGAGGTTAAATGACATAAAATGGTGTTTTGTGTTTGATGAATGTGAATGATGAATAGATGAAGTAAATGTCTTGTTTTTGTATTTGTCAATGATATTGGGTTGAAATGAAGTTGGAAATGAAGTAGAAGTGATGGTTTAGTGTCTAGATGGGTTAGATGTGAAATGTGGGAAGTAAAAGTTGGAAAATGTAGAAAAAATGTTCCTAGAGTACGTTTCTGTAAAAGTTTGCTGTGGCCAACTTTTTGGCTTGCCGTGACGAGCTTTCTAGCTCAAACTTTTCCTCTCTGGAAAAGTTCGCCACGACGAACTTTTCTATGCCGTCGCCGCAAATTTTTCAGCATAGAATGTACTTTCGTATTTTAAGCATAACTTTTTTTCTAGTTATCCAAATGGAGTGATTTTTAATTTTATGTAAACTACAGACATATAGCAACAAATTGTATGAAGGAATTGAGTTCAAATTTAGTCTTTAAGAATTTCAATTTTTGGATGGAATTGGAGTAAGGAATGTTGTTTTAGTATAAGACTAGCCCGAAAATGTTTTTCGTATAACTTTTAGAGTACTAAAATAAATTGAAAGATTATAGAGTCATTAGAAACTTAAGACAATGGGGAATATTTTTCTAGAAGAAAGTATTATCAAATTTCTTCATTTACTTGATCATAATTTGGAATTCCTATTGAATGAAATTTTTGGCTATTGTTAAAGGAAATCAAGGAAAGCAAGAGGAGCAAAGGGTGAGGCATCTTTGAGCAAGTTATAAGCAAGGAAATCAAGGTGGGTTTCATGTTTATGATAGAGTTAATAAGCCTTTATTGTTTTCTTTAGATCAAAGAAGTTTCTAATTTACATTGCATCATAAGTGTTGCATCTTGTGCTGTTGCATGATTTGTGAAATCTGATACATTTTCATTACTATATTTAAGTGATTTTCTTTTGAAAAGATGCATGTATATGGAATCATGTTTTCAAAATGGTTTTCTAAATACATGAAAAGCAAGTTTACAAGAAAGTGCCAGTTAGGGCAACACAAGTTTACAAAACATGAATTGTATGTGTTATGTGAGTTTGTGGTGGTCACATAAGTAAAATCAAGTGCACTTGTCTAAAGGCTTCTCCCGCCTGTCCGTTAGTGGCTTGAAGTTCCCTTGCGAACTCCCATAAGTTTACGACTACGTATGACCATTACACGGGATTGTGTAGTACATTCTATTCACGGTTACAGATGACTCTTAGGGATAATATGTAGTACGTTCTAAATGAAGCCCACTGGTTGCTTCCGATGGATTTTTCCTTCTAAATGAAGGGTTTTTCAACAGTAAGACGCTTACTGTTTTTCATGAGTTTCAAGGGTTACGCTCCGAAAAATCGAGACCCAACAATGTTGGTAACAGAGCATGAGGTTGAGCCGATAATGGTTAAGGTATTTTAGTTGAAAACAACTCAAGTCTTATAATTTTTCCGCAAGAATTGGACTTCAAAAACGGGGTCCAACATGTTATGCATGACTCTCCGATGTCAGAACAACTACAGGCCACCATGCACAATAACGTGCAGTTGGAGGAAATGGAAATCACCCCAGCGTAATCGAGGCTTTCTTTTCATCTCTTTATCCATGTCTTTACTCATCTAGAATGTACAGGGGGCGGGAGGCAAATCCTTTAAGCCCATCCTTAAAAATTATATTTGTATACACCACCCCTTCCTAGTGGTCTTGATTGAACTGTAGATTAGTGGCATTAAGGCTATGAAGGTTCTCCGAAGCTTAGGGTTCTTCAAATCCTTCCGAGTGGAAGCTAAAAGATTATCGGGAGGGATATGGATGCTTTGGAATATAGATGTGGAGGTTCGAATTTTATTAGCCCATTGACAATTTATTCATGCCAACATTGTGTGGCATCAACGGTCCTTCGACCTCATAACTATTTACGCCAGCCCTCATTACTCCCTACAACACTTTTTATGGAACAATTTACGTTCTAATGCTCAAGCCACCACTAAGACTTAGATCTTGGGAGGAGACTTTAACGCCAAATTGGATTAACAAGACAAACGTGGAGGCTCCAGGCACCATTTGGTTATTAATAAGCCTTTCAGGCAGTGTGTCCATTACCGCAATCTTCACAACCTTGGATCTATAGGATCATGGTTCACGTGGAGAAAAGGACAAGTCCTGGCCTGTCTAGACCATGTTCTTTGCTTCAATTCCTGGAAGTCGACTTTCCAACCTACTACTGTGACCCACTTAACTTTCCTCAAATCCGACCACAGGCCACTCCTGATCACCCTTTCTTTTAAAACCCCTTAAACACCAAGCCCCCAGCCTTTTAAATTCCTTTCGGCTTGGTTGACGGACAACAATTTTCATCGCAAAAAAAGGTTCATGGCCCAGCTACAAGGCATTCAAATGGTAGTGAAAGATACTCCTACAGATTCCCTCCGAGATCTCGAAGTTTACTTACGTACGGAGCTAGAACAAGAACTCTGCCAAGAAGAGCTCTATTGGCATCAACCCTCACGCAGTCAATGGTTAGGCCAAGGAGACAGAAATATCAAATATTACCACACCATTGCCAAGGCCAGACGACAGAGGTTGATCGTTACCACTCTGAAAGATGAAAATGGCTGCACCGCTTTGGACCCCACTTGCATCCAAAGGATAGCAAAACACTTCCTGCAGAACCTCTACACATCCGATCAAACCACTACCCTAGCGCTTCTTATCAGAGGCCATTTCCCACCTCTATCCCACCAAGCAATCACAGACATGACAAATCCTATCAATTCGGAAGAGGTTAAAACGACTTTCTTTGACGTGGCTCCCAATAAAGTTCCGGGCTTTGGCGGCTTTCTAGCCCTCTTTTATCAATCTCAATGGGTGGTCGTAAGGCCCTCTATGTCCCTCTTTATTCAACAAATTTTTAACCATGATTTATGGAAAGATAAGCTAAATCGTATGATTATGGTCCTGATTCCCAAAACTCCCTCCCCTTTGTCTATCACTCACTTCCGACTTATAGCTTTATGTTCAGTGCTTTACAAGGCAATTACGAAGATTATCGTGAACTGCCTTAAACCTCACCTCGATAACCTCGTAGCTCCTACTCAATGCAGCTTTGTGTCTGGGCAATTGATTACTGACAATATTATTATTGCCCAAGAGGTCATTCATACCATGCAGTGAAAGTCAGGCAAGATAGGCATGTTGGCAATAAAAGTCGACCTTGAAAAAACTTATGATAGGCTTTCCTGGGAATTCATTAATGACACTCTCACAGACATTGGACTTCCGGCTTCTTTGATTCATCTCATCATGAAGTGTGTCTCTTCGGTCTCGATACAGGTCAACTGGAACGGAGAGCTAGGCGAAGCTTTTCAACCTTCCCACGGTATCCGCCAGGGAGACCCGTTATCCTCCTACCTTTCTGTGCTATGTATGGAAATATTGGGTCACTTAATAACTCACTCTGTCTCTCAGGGTAGATGGAAGCCCATCAAACTTTGTCGGCGGGATTCGACTTTATCCCATTTATTCTTCGCAGATGATCTCCTTTTATTCTCCGAAGCCTCTATTGATCAAGTTTACATAATTCGAGACATTTTGAGCACTTTTTGCACAACCTCAGGACAGTGGGTAAGCCAAGGAAAATCTCGATGCTTTTTCTCCAAGAACGTTCAACACTCGATGGCAAGACAATTAAGTAGGGAACTGGATTTCTAGTTGACTAACAACCTCGAGCGATACCTTGGCGTGCCTCTCCTTCATGAAAAAGTTAACAAAAGAACTTACCAACATGTCCTCGATAAAGTCCAACGGCGCCTTTCAAGGTGATCAGCCAACCTTTTGTCTTTTGCAGGAAGAATCACCCTAGCTCAAGCTGTCATCTCAGCCCTTCCCACGTATACAATTGAGACGGTACGTCTCCCTCGTGGATTGTGCGATGCTTTAGAAACATTAATGAGACAGTTTGTATAGGGCTCTTCCAACGGATATAGGAAAATGCACCTGGTTAACTGGGATAGCGTCTGTAGGCCTAAAGAGCTAGGGGGACTGGGCATTCGGGAAATACGAGAAACCAATGATGCCCTCTTAGCAAAATTAGGATGGGCCTTGGTCTCCAAGCCCACTTTATTATGGGTCCAAGTCCTTTCAGCGAAATACAACTTTGACGCCACCACTATCCCTATCGTGCTGGAGGGGACGGGAGCCTTGATGGTATAGAGGAGGATC
>JAOSBK010000004.1:10753124-10763461 GCA_027568895.1 Erythroxylum shatona
TCATGTAGCATATTGTACTAGGGTTTTGGAGTGATGTACAGACAGTGAAAACTGACAGATGTGTAAACTTTTGGTTTTTATGAAATGAAATGAGGAAAAAAATTCGGTTTCAAAAAGTTTGCGATTTTTATATTAATGTTTTATTATAATGCGAAGTGGAGTGTTGCAGTGATTATTCGTAGCTCACTCTTATCGGAGAATATGTACCGAAATGACATGTGGGCGTCCCGGTGTATACCCTGCGATAAAAGGGCGCTACAGACACACACCAATAGCGAAGACGAAGATGCGCACAAGAGATGAATACAATCATCGAAGAGGAAGATTGGAAATTCGGGCAATACAACTAGTAAAAACTTAATCGTGACTGGGAAGATGAAGACATGAATTTCTTTTCTTCCTGTCTTTAGGTAATTAAGTTTTAATTTGATAACGACGTGGTTTTGGCAAAACCTTTGGCGACGAATATAAAAACCATCACAAAAATGTCATACTTTCTCGTTGATTTTTAAAAACTGTTGGCAAAAGAGGAAACGCTTATGCGATTATAATATTACCGTATGTAATTATATTAATTACAATATATTTAAAAACTAATTGCAATATAGTAAAAAAGGAAATCAATATTAAATATTAATATCAAATTTGTAAAAATCAAGTTTAATATTATTGGCAATGATTGTAAGTCTAAAAATAAATTTAGTTAACAACAATATCATTTTAAAATTTATAAAACTATAAACTCAAAATTAATTAATATTACATATGTTTATATTTTTTATTTTTTCTATTTTAAAATATATGATTTGACAAATTTATGTGATGTCACAAAACTCTATTATATATATATATTATTTCTATATTAAATAAAATTTGTTAAATATATAGTGATATATATAAATATGACAACATTTGTCAACCTTTGGTGATGTTTCCCTAATTCAAGGTCGACATTTGGCGATGTTTTCCTAGAATCGTTGTCAAATGTTTGCCACAATTTTCCAAAATTTAATGAAAACAACCATTGGTGACAATTATGTAAATTCATCACCAATGATAGACAATTGTCGATGATTAGTTTTCTAGAATTTAATGAAAACGACATTGTTTGTCCATTTTTTTAAACCTAATGACGAAGAGGTCTTTGTCTTCGTTAATCATCTTCATTTTCTCTCTAGTTTTTGCGTTCTAGAAGCCTCACTTGTAGTTTGTTATGGTCTATTGTCGAGTTCATCTCCGATTATTTGTCCATCTAGTTAAGTCATCCACCTTGTGTACTATTTTTGTATTGTGTTTTCGTTATCTAGAGATATAAACTAACTATGATTATATGGATTCTTGTGTTCTAGAGGATGCTTGGTTTTGCTTATTCTTTTTTGCTACAAAATGGGTTGAACTTTTTTACCACCGTGCACGCTTGTTGGAGGTTAGTCTGTGTAATGTTTGATGAAAGTTCTGCTAAAGACATGAATCCTTACCTCAATTTGGTCATGAATCCATATTGGAACAACATAATAGGTAGTTCATAATAACTTGGTAATAACTTGATCTTTTCCAAAAGTCTAGAAACAATTTCATGATAGTAAATTCACATAGAAAGGGATTTAATATGCTAGTTTTTTGACAAAGCCAAGGGCTAGGAAAAATGTATTTACTACTATAGTGTAGCCCTAGGTTAATGCAAACTCTTATTGACTCTTTGAATTTCTTTAGCTTGATCTCTAGACCAACTTTTTATGTGTGTATGTATGTGTGGAGACTTCATAAATTAGGCTAGTTTAATCTTATCTATATGAAGCCTTAATACGTAAAAACTAAGGTGCTCGTAGTTGAAATTCTAACTAAAATAGTATTATTTATTGGCTTGTTAAGGTAAATTATCTTTTACTTTAAATCTTTTAAAGTCTTAATAGAATTTGAATTTGTTTTTGTCTAGGGAGTATTACACACATTCATATTTGGACAAGGTACAAATCCATTTACCAAGCAAATTAGCTGATGTTTACCCTAAGAATATACAAGATCTTGTTTGCAATAGTTAACACATTTATTATTGCATTTGATTATAATGCATTGTGAAATATTTTCATATCATACTATTCTCTTAACAAGTATTGTAGAGATAGGTGTAATTCCAAATAGACTCAGATGGTAAGGATTTATGTATAAACAATAGAGAAATGGTATTATACTTTCCTTTTTTTCTGATTTGGTTTATATTAACTTATTATGTGTTATTTTAGGTGAAAAGTTTGTAGTAGAATCGTGAGGACCTAGGCAAATTTTAAGGTTATTTTTGCATAGTTAGATCTAAGAGAATTAATAAATAGAGAAAGTTATATTATGATAATTCTGGGTATTTGAGAATTATTGATAATATTATTTTGGCATCTATGTTAGTTTTAGATTGATAATAAAACTTAAATTATAAGGTCTTACCATTGGATGGAGGTTGGTTATAGACCCTACTTAAATTAGCTTCTTTTTTAGATCTTCTTTAGATACGCGAGATGTATAAATCTTTCTTTTAGGTATATGAGTAACTAGGAGCCCTCCTTATTTGATAATCAGTCCTAACAAAAGATTAACATATGACATGCTCTTTTATGAAACTATGACCAATAGTGATATCCAATATAATGGTACCTGGTTGAAACAAAGGGAAGAAGGTGGTAGGTATCGAAATTGTAGAATAAAGGGATGTGCAACTTCAACTAGATGAATTAGTTCCTAGCCAACAATAACATTCGACCTTAGCCAATAATGAAATTAGTTAGGAACAACCTTCTTCTTCCACGAACAATAATGAATCAACCAGTACAGAGGGATTTTTAGATTTATTAATCTTTAACACATGTCAATAGACACATGCGCAAATATATATTTAAATGATTAATGTATATTTTCCTATCATTATTGATTTGTTGCCAGGTTTCATTGTCAATATTAAAAAAAGATGTAGAGGTATAACTAGAGGTTGTGAATTACAACGAATGATGTTGCAATGAATAACAAGTTGTCAATACAAATTGATACTTTACAAGTTCATCCTATAAATAAGATCCAATCTATAAAATTGTCAAGTGAGTTGGGGATTATTGCGAGAACGGAATTACTTCGCCTAAAGTATGCTAAGGACCTCAAGGAAGACAACTTGCTTAAAAATACTTTGGATAAACTTACAGTAAATTTTAATTTATTTAACTATATGCAATAATATTTCACTTATTTTAAGATTAATTATACTTTTACTTATTGTTCACAGATGAAATTGAATGTTGTCGATATCAAGAATCCTGATGTTTCAAATTGCATGACTTCATTGTTGAAATAAAGGACAAAGGATCATTGTTATAGGTTGCATCAGTTTTATAAATATTTTTGTTCTGATGCAGAGGCAAGGAGACATGCTCTGGAACGAATGTTTCAAGAAAATTTGAATAATTTATGTGATTATTGAGTATCTCCCAAAGTTCAGGTTTATTTTCTTTCCCTCACATGTGCTTTCATAAATCTTGTTAGATGATTTAATGACTGCTTAATCCTTTTCTTTTATTTAATAAAAAATGTGAGAAGGCAAAGGTCAATAGAGAAAAAATGAGAATAGCTCACAATCAATAGTCTAAATCATTTGTAATCGTCTGAAATGAATATGTAATATCTTTATTTACAAGTTATAATTATATCATAAACATTATACTATTTATTGTGCCTTTATTTTTCTTTCATAAAACAAAGTAAGAAGGAACTACATGGACAAGAGTATAATAGTATCACACTATACAAAGTCACTAACTATAAGGAAGGACAAGAGTGGATATCAGAAGAAGTGAAAATTAACTACGTAAGTATAAAAATTTGTTTTAATTTTAATTTTATTTATTTGTGTAGTACTAACTAATAATATTTCCATTGAATATTGGTTTTGTATTTGTTTAATTTTAAAATAAGATGCACAAGTTGTTACAAAAATCATAATTTGAGGGGAATGGGGTCAATGTAGAAGACATTTGCAATACCGTGCTTAGTACACGATTTGGTTATATCAAATATCTTGGTTTTGACCCTAAGCTAAATGTTTCAACCTCATTAAGATCTAAATACATTCAACATTGTGAAGAGGAAAACAAGACACCTAAGGCTGAATTACAACATACTAAAAAAAAGTTGGCCAAGCATGATAAGTACCTAAAAAAAAACTTGGCTCTAATTGGCAAAGCAGTGACGATGAAAGTGAATAGTATTAATTACATCTCTTATATTTTTTTCTTTTAATTCTTGTTTGTATTATAATTTAAATTTAATACCTTTTTCTCATATTACATATTTGAAAAAGATTTGTAAACTAGTCTTTGTATTTATTATTTTGTATATAAGAATTGCTAAAGTTTTAATTAAAATCTTATATATGAAGAAATTTAATGATATTTTATTTTTATATATAATGCTTCAAATTATCAATTATTTTTGTATAATTTTGTATAATAAATTAACAACAAAAATATATTGAAACATTATATACAACAATAGGGAAAAAATGTAACAAATAATTTATTCCAACATGATATAATATTTCGTTAAAACATAGATAAAAAATTTGACTACATTTTAAATGTAGCTAAAAATATTTGGTTATGTTTCCATAAATATAGTTAAAAAGATTTAACTGCATTTTTTGAAATGTGGCAAAAAATATTTGGCTACGTTTTCAAGCGTAGCTAAACTTATTAGCTATGATTCCTCTGATCATCGCTAAAAGCTTAGGGACGATTAGCGCAAAACATCATCCATAGTTTTTAGCTATGGGGATTTTGCAATGTTTTGGGTGAAGAAAATAAATTGTCGCCGTTTATAAATTATCACCGATTCCTATTAGTGACGATTTTCATACCTTTAACTACGATTTTTTTGGTAGCCAAAGGTCAACTTTATTGTAGTGGTAGCTAAAAGTTTTTAGCTATGTTAAATCTGGAAACCTAGCTAAAAACTTTTGGCTATGATCCTAGAAACATATCTAATAGATTTTAGCTGTGAACAATAAGCGTAGCCAAACCTATTGATGACAATTCACCAAAACATCGCTAATAGTTTTTGACTACGAAAATAAAGCGTTGCAAAAAACTATTGGCAACTGAGTACTCAGAAAAATCACCTAGCTTTCAACTACGGGGATTTGGCATCTTTTTGGGTGACGAAACTAAATTATCACCAATAACTTTTAGCAATGATTTTTGTACCATTAGCTATGAATTTTTTGGCAGTCAAAGGTCAACTTTGTTGTAGTGATGCCCCTTCATTTGTCTTGTTGCTCGCTATGGACAAAGAGAAGAATATAAATCTTCAAAAGCCAATCCTTTAGTGCTTATGACCTTTTAAGGCCAATATCCAAAGAAGCAAGAGAAATTTGGCCAGCAAAGAGAATAAGCTCATCACTTCGTCCCTTAAGACTTCTTAAACCTTTAATCTATCATTTCATTGTACTATTTTAAGTATAATATTTGTTTTCTAATATTCTCTTGGTGATGTTCGACCAAACTTAAATTGGGGATATACTGTTCTGTTTTATTAACCATACCTTGAACATAAGAAATGTTCTGTAGTAAATTTGTTGCAACTCTCTTTTCTATTTGGTGTTAATGAAATCTTCCAAGTTAAAAATAAAAAATAAAAAAGAGATTCACTTAAAAGAGACACTGTAAAACCAACTTGGTAATTTGAAATTCTGAAACTCTCGATCTACTGTTTACCCAAGGCTGCTGTCTCGTATTCTTTGCTTTAAGGCCAAACTACAATATCAAAAGTTCTGTGTGCCCGTTCCCTTGAAATTTTAGCATGAAATGTAAGTCATTCTCTTTTCTTGGTTTCCATTAAGTCCAGTTAATAGCATTCGGGAGAAGTTCGCAGTTTCTGATTCCATAAAAGCATGACTCTTGCCATGTCCTTCTTGTTTGATCACATGTACGATGCCTCACAATTAAAAAATTGTGATTTCCAGTAAACTCTTCCTAAGGCCGTGATTTCATTTCGGAGAGATCCCATATTTGAAATCTAGGATTGGAAAGCCTTTGAAGGTTTATATCTGTATGTTTTGTCCCTGTCTGGGATAATTGTATTTATCTAGAGCATTACCAAGATATTACCAATGCCACTTTCTTTTCCTCTATATTTCATGTGTAATTGTATTATTTTCCGATCAGCAACAGTAATTCACCTAAACTTTCCATCACACCAAATGAATGAGACATTCCTACAATTCAGAGGCTGCTCCTTGTTCATCACGTAAAACTAAAAAGCGGTTTCATTCTCTTTGTTATTCCCACTTTTCTTTCATTTCCCACAAAGGAAACCTAACAATAAAACAAAATTGTCAAGAGTGAGCCAAGTATAAAAAGAAGTAAAGATGTACACAAGGTTTCTCAACAACCCTTTTCCTTCAATTTCAATAACATCCTGCAACTATTGATCACAGGCAGCTGTCATGGAGAGAATCAGGATTCTGCCATTACTGCTGTGTGCAACATTCTTGGTTTTCCATTCTAAGTCATTGGCTCAGCCATCCCAACGTCCACTTTGTGCATCCCAGTTTGCACTAGTGAACTATGCATGTGCAGCACTGCCATATATGCCTCCCTCTCCGCCGTCTCCTCCTCCCCCAGAAGAGGATAGCCATGAAAACGGTCATGGCCACCGTCACAGGCGTAGGCATAGGCATCATCACCATGAAACTCAAAATGAAGAGAATTGCTGTCGGTGGCTGAAAGAGTTGGATGATGAATGTGTCTGTGACTTACTAATTCACTTGCCTCCCTTCCTCTCCAGGCCTGCACATGCATACTCTATCATCGTTGACGACGCGTGTAATGTCACCTACTCCTGTGGAGGGAGACTAATACCTTGAAGATGTTTCCAGCATCTACACCTAATTTTAATTATCTACCTATATTGAGTAGTTTGATCCGCAGCTAATGTTTTTCTTATTTTTTAAGCTTGTTCGAGGGAAACTTTAGAATTCTTCAAAAGAATCTTTCGTGCATAAAAGTGAACATAAATCAAATCTTTGGTACATAAAAGTTAACGTAAATCATGGCTGCGTTCCAGGTGACTCCTCTCTTAGATTCCTGTAGCCTGTGAATCGTTCGGCCGATGCTATGTTTAAGTGAAATGAAAAACAACTACAGTTAAGAACATGGATTTACTGACTTAACGTGATAGTCATCAGTTACAATCATCGTATTTGGTTCTTAATAATTTACACAAATCACTAGGTTTTTCATTAGAAACTTCCTTCATTTGTCATATAACGGCCATTCTTCTTCCCCAAACAGGATTTGAGCCAAGATTTAAGTTATAATTCTTTGAAACTTCAGGAGTCGCGCAGAAAACAAGAACATGGCTTTGAAACTTCAGTTTCACAACAGACACAACAAAATTATGGCCTTCATTTCTATCTAGAGTATCATTTTGTATAACATATGAAGCCAGAAGTTTGACGGTTCAAATACCCACTTGTAGTTCCAGCTGCGTAGCAAAGCAGGGAACTCTTGCAACTATTGTACCATTATCTGATATTGTCTGTACAAGAAACGGACTGCTCTAGGCCTCTGCTCGTGAAAGCCCTCTTCTTTGTCAAGGGTTTAGTGATAAATCTATTCTCCATAAAAATGTGGACCTACAATCTAACAGAGGGATGTTAGTTGATCCGATTTCATCAAAATTCACTCCTAGTCTCCAAGGTTGGATGAGAAATGGCTTATTAAAACATGCGGAGGACTAGCTTTGATAACTTCAAAGAATGAGTTGTTGGAGTTAAATTTGAAGAAGAAAATATCATTATTGTTCAAAATTATATCTATAAGTCCATATTTTAACACCTTTAAATGCTCAAAACTAATTTGTTCTAATTCAATTATTATTTAAACACTTACCAATATGTTTCCCAAATTTTTTTGAAAGATATAGAGGCTTTCATATATAAAAAAAGCTTCAATACCCCTTGATGAATAAAAGACTCCTGCAATAAAGTGAAATGACATGTTTGTGTATGGTGAGCATTTTAGAGCATCAAATTAAAAAAGTGAGATTACAATTAATATTACATACTAAAGAATGATCTTGATATGCCTTGATCTTCTTTTTTATTGATTTTGATCTTAATTTTGACAATTGTAAACTTCCAACTTCTCTTAGATAAAAACTTTATAAGTTATCTTCTTGAGTTTTGATTTTAATTGTTCTTATATTGCTTTTCATCAAAATAATAAACTTATCAGTATTAATTATGTTTTTCATCATCAAAACATTGATTGAAATCTCCTTTGGTTTAAGATAACTAAAAGCTTTACTAATCATGGATTAAGGGTTTGTTTTTAGGCTAAAGGTTATTTTTGAAGGAGAACTAGGAGAGCATCATCGCTTGGGCCTTCAAAGGAACTAACCTACCTAGTGATAACCATATTCTCCTTTAGTTGGCCTTGTGCACAGGTGTTTATGAGGTACAGAGAGAGAGAAATTAAATGATGTTCAAACAAAATCATATAAACATTGATTCTTTTTGCTTCAACACTTTTGCTTAAATAAAAGAAAGCTTCATGATTAATTTTGAGGGCTATATTAATACAAGGGTTATGAATACTAGGTGAGGCTTAAGTTAGGATTGAACTAGAAGCTCTATATTAGCACCAAGACTCAGAATTGCCAGCATCCTAATGAAGCTGGTAAGAAGAATATACCTAACATGCTGGAACAAGTTACTGTGGAACTTGCTCAACTTAGCTTGTTCCAACTTACATGCCACCTTAGGCTAGTGTATTAGGAACTACTGAATCCATCTAAAGCTTGCTCCCTGATGGGGTTTGGAATAGTTCATTCATCTTTATATGCCTTTGAACTATAGTTAATTACTTTTTTTTTTTGTTACTAGAAAGCCTATAATACACTATTTTACATTGTATGATCATTTGTTAGGCTTTGTCTACTTCTCTTTTGGAATTCAATTTTTCTAATTTCCAAAATATGAAAAAGCTCAAATTTCATACAAGGATCAAAAGTGCTCATTAATGAATAAAGGGTAAAATTTTGGATCAAAGTTAAATCCTAAGTGTCATTATCATTTTAATGGTTACACATATGTTGCACGTAATCTCAAAAAATGAAGTTCAAGTTATAAAAAAATCAAAGAAGGTATTCACATATGAAATAAAGTTATATGACATGAAGGCTCAACTTCCTCACTAGATTACTCAATTTAAATCACAGTATAATTATTTAACAAATTCAATTTACTAGCACCTACAAAGTCAAAATTTGCATCACATTCATTTAATCATATTATGCATCTCATTTTCTTAAATCAATTTCAACTAGTATCATGCATAAACTCATGCCATCAATATAAAGCTACAAATAAGAACCTAAACACATAACCTAAAACTGAAAAAGAAACAAAAATTTTGAAAAAATAACATGCAATAATATCACACTCAATTCCACCCCGTGCACACTTAGAACAATATTGTCCTCAATATTGTTCATTGGTAACGAGATAAAAGATCTAGGAAAATCCCATAAAAGCATGTATGATGAACATATAAGTTTTCCAATGCTAAAGTATGAAAAATCCTTACAACACCTAAAATAAAATTGAGAAGGCTCGTAAATAATAAAATCCAACTTGTATTTAAATTGACACTAAACAGAATAAGAAAAATAAAAGTTAAACATAACTATATTTATGTATGATATTATAAGGCATAAGATCACTAGGTTGGTGTTAGGTAAGCCATTATCAAATCCAGCTTAGCATTATACCTGTGAGTTCTCTAATTAGCCTATCGATGGCCGACAATAGTTATCTCCATATTCTATTACTGACCTTCAGTATCTTCGTCATTATCATCCACACTCAAAGTTTTAGGGTTTTAGGAATGAAAAATTACAAGTCCGTCCTTTATACTATTGGATTTTAGGATGAGACCAGTGTTCGATCAGAAAAAGAAAACATGCCATATTTGGAGAAACGACAGATTTCAAAACTTTTTAGAAATCTAAATTACAGTGGAAGCAATATATCCAAATCATCATGCCAATCTATACATTATACGGGATAAGGATAATAATAAACATAAACAAGATAGAGATTATATTACTGACTCCTTCACTATAGCTTTAACTACTCGCTATGCTATCTATCCTCGGCAATATATCCTCTCCTAAGTGATGTATCATCTTCTTCTTGTTATTGTTTCCTCTTCTCGATATTGTATCCTCGACCAATCTGATCTGTCACTTGTTTTTCTTAGACAACTTGGTTAACAAGATCCTTTGGTGGGAAAGGAGAA
>JAOSBK010000004.1:10763561-10803983 GCA_027568895.1 Erythroxylum shatona
ACACAATTCAACCCCCCCTTCTTGTGCATTTGTATATTGTATAATAAGTCTTGTATTAACGTGTGATTCACTTCACAAATGTCACACAACCAACCAATTTCACAAACATTTTCTATCTTAATAAGACAAAATGAATGGCACATATTTCACATACATTCTTTCAAAGCATGTATAACGTAATCAATCACATTATCATGAAACATCACTTTATCATCACAATTTGAAAAAAGATTTCATAATCATAAATATACCAAAACATATGCATATAAGACTCCAAATTCACTATTATTGTTGTTATCGAGCACCTTTCATATATAGATGTAGATATAGATTTAGATACTAGCCCATTGGGCTAAATCAAATACAGAAATCACGAAGCAAAGCTCTATGTGTAGAATTCTAAGCTTAAAGCTCTTTCAGATTGGCTACTCTGGTCATAATGCCTTTATTTGGACATACGTTTTATAAAATGCATCAAATAATAGAATATGTCATGAATAGCATTCACTTGTGATGCATAGATAGAATCTTGTATTCATTGGACCTCAATCCAACATTCAACTTTTGTTGAGTATTCTAAAATCATTCAGAATTTAGTTGAAAATAGATATCATTCAAATCAGATGCAAATAGAACACTTCTAATACATTGTCAAATATCAAACTCCTCAAACTATTAAAGTTCAGAATTCACATACAAGTGACAAATAGTTTAATAGTTGGAAAATAAATAGAATAAATCAATCCTAGGAAGATCATATAAGTTGGCTCACAGTACCCTCAAATTTATACTATTGCCTAGATGGTCTACCAATGTCTGAATGGCATATGACTTAAGCATCTAAAATCATACAATTCAAACATAATTCATATTACAAAAGTCGATCAATTAAGTACTTATTCTTTTGTGCACATATATACATATGCTATGTTCAATGCATGCCCAATGACTATCTCGATTATGTTTCCTTAATCATAATTCATTACCATTCACATATTGTCACTTGGATATGTCTTGTTCACGTTTAGGTTAATACCTTAAGTTGACTAGATCATGCTAAATTCATTATCCATACATTTAACTAACTTCTCCAACGTCAAATTATGTTCTTTTTAAACCTTAATCAGGTCCAAATACATCATACTTAAATACCTTAATCTTTAATTGTTTCAGGAATCACACAAAAGAACATTTTCTTTTCTTCCATGCAATTTCCACAGTTGTATATTGCTTCCCACTATCATGGGATGGGTTATCCAAAAATTCCCATCCAATTCCTTCATTAGTTTTCTAGATTTTCTTAGGAGAAGTTTTGGGTTATTTTTGTATGTCCATTATGACATAGAAAATGAGGTTTATAGATACTATGTTCTTTTAAAAAAATGTTCTTATATGGATTAAGTTTCGAATTAACTAAAATTCATACAATTTGGTTCATTATTCCTAGAGTTATACCGAAAATATTACAGACTATTCTTAAACAATAACATAATCCAAAAAACTCAACTTCGAGGCAAATTTCTAAACTCTTATAGACAAAATTCAAATTCGATTCCTCCATGAAAATATGTCTCTAGGTTAATTTAAAATTAAAAACATTCTATTAGGATATCTACAGATGAAGATATGGATAAAAGATAGATGCATATTTAGTGAAAACACTACAACAACAAATTCCAGCAATTCTTCTTTCACTTTCCCATATTTTTTTACACTTTATACCAAAGTTAAAATAGCCTCATTGTAGCTCATCAATTATACCTCTATTAGGCCTGAATCATACTCCAATTCCTCATTAGTAACCTGTCCTTTTCTAGTTGAAAATTATTCAATTAAGTGTTTCCATATACTAAAATCAATACAAAAAAACTTCTATGTTCATGCAACGTTTTTCAGCGCATATCTTCACAAATATCACATGCATTTCATTCCAATTGAAGCATCATTCTTATATCATTTGATATGACATAAAACTTAGATTGTTATTTGCCTAATAGGCTTCCAATTTAACAAAACATTAAAGATTGACAAATCCTCCCAGGCAACCAAAAGTCAACGCAAACTTTTGGTGAAAGCAAGGTGATTTTCATATAGCAAAAGTGAAGATCACATTCAGCTCGTTTTCTTGGCAATTTGGTGAAGGATATACGTATGGTTTTAGTGTAGAAACTTAGCTAGGGTTCAAAAAAAATTACAAAGAAAAGAAGGAGCTATTTTGGTGGAAGGAGCAAAGGAAAGAAGTAGCAAAACTCAGCTACAAAAACTTGCTACATCACATGCTAGGTGCCATGTTCTAATGTCAACATTTTCTTTAAGGCATATATTACATTTGTCTAATAAAGATGCTACTAGCAATCCTTATATTTAGTAGCCATTTGTCTCTTACTAATCAGTCCACATGTCACTCGAAGATTGGTCCCTTGTCAGATACTAATTGATCCAATTGTCATTAAATTACTTATCTATTTGTCACCAATTGAACTAGGCCAAATGTCACTCAATTTTAGGCTTAATCATCCTATTTTCCATATATCAATTTTTCTTACCACTTGGCATATTTTTTCTAGAACAAATGTACATTTAATTCATTAATCTCTCAATCAATAACATTTAATCTCAATTTACTAATTGAAATCCAAACATTCCAAAATTCAAGACATGACAAATCATAATTCACATCATGTTAACTTAACTTCTTTCATACCCCGGGACATGTCAATTGATTGCATATGCTAACTTTTAATGTGTACAAATATCAATTCGTATTTGAATGCTAATGTTATGCATGTATATACAATACTTAGTTTAGGGTTAAACCCTTAGCATATACCCAAAAATAGGATATCACACTAAAGCTCTCTGCTATTTTTCTTATAAATATGTACTTAAGTGCATAAACATCAACTATTCTAGATGTAGATGGCATCAAATCTTTTGGAATCTTCATTGAATGAATCACATTATTCATCATTAATAGATAGAAGGTGAGGTTGATCACGAGAGATAAGTGATGATATTTCATAATGAAAGAAAAAATAAGTAATTAAGCATCCTTTAGACAATCAAGAAGTCATCACATAATGAAAATATCATTAAATAAAAAGTTAATATGGTTTTCTAAAAATTAAGATATTTTTAATTTTATAGTGTTATTCCATATATGAAAGTATGTACTTCAAATTATAATTAATTTTGAAATTTGACTTTTTTTTTGATAACTTCTTATTGAAACTAATTTTTAGATTGATTCTCAAAAGTCACTTTTTGGGAACAAGTATCTAGAATCTAATAAAATCTATATGATTAAATTGAGAGAATTATATAAATTTTATAAATAGTATTTACCGAAAAAATTAGTTCTAATTTCTCTTATGCGAACTTTTAATAAGATTTGTACCTTTTGCTAATTTAACTTAATTATAACTACAATTTTAAACAAACTTTAACAAAAACTACAATTTATTCTAATTAAATACTAGTTATTTTATTATTGATCCTTATTGGTCAAATATCTTATATTTAAAACTAAGTTTCTCATATTTTACAATTACATAGAACTTGATTAAATTACCTTTTTCATTCTTCAACCATGAGGGGAGTCAGACCTCTCTGTATGAATTAATACTATGGTTATGTTATGCACTCCTAAAGATTTCAAATGAAATATATATATGAATATATTTATAACGTATTACATCCATAAATGCAATTTCATAACATATTGATTTTTTTCATAAACATGCATAAATTCCCCATATCAATGTTATGTCATATAATCATTACAATCAAAAAGCATAAATAATAATGGAGGAATGACAAACGACCCTATGACATACCCCTTCCCCATAGACTATAGCCATAGGGGCTGTGTTGTTCCATACGGCGTAAAAACTGGAGCTCGCAGCGGTGAGGGTACTCGCACACGCCGCGGCGAGGGCACATGCTCGCGCCGGATCGTGGGTGCCTGCGCGTGCCGAGACGTGGGCGCCTGTGCGCCGCGACATGGGTGTCTGTGCGAGCCGCGACGTGGACGCCTGCGTGCGCCGCGATGTGCAGACCGGAACCCTTCTTTCGAACACTGTTTTTCGACATTTTTCATCTTCAAACCTTCCATCTTTCACAAATAACTCATCTAAACCCTAAACCATCATTCCTACTTCATTCTAAACTTATTTCAAACCCAAAAATCATTCACAAACACAACAAAAATCACTAACCCTAGGACACCGTTCATCAAAATTCTCCTACCCACATTCAACCCCATTTTTCTCTTCTAACGATTACTAAACATGATTCATTCATCAAATCAAAGAGGTTAATGCTCATACTTACTTGGTTTGGCATCAAAATCGTCAAAATCTTCAAGCCCTAGCTTTCTCCTCTTCTCTTCCTCTTCCACGGCACTCTCCTTCTTATTCTTCTCCTTCTCCCTTTTCTTTTCTTTCTAATTCATACTCTTAACTTAATGGGTGGGCAATATCTATTTTGCCCTCCAAGGTAAGCCTTCTACCTCTTAGACTTAAGTAATCTTCCAAAAATGCCCCTCATGCATTCTTATAACATTAACACTTAAATTCCATCAATCCATGCAATAAAATCCTTTGACATAATAATTAACTCCAAGGTTAAATCCATCAATACCTCATAATTCAATTAAATCATGCTCAATTTAACAAGAAAAATTATGGGGCCAACACTTATCCTTGAGCAAACAAAACAACAAACAACACAAAATCACAAAGCACACAATGCAATAATGACACAATGGCTTCAACTCCATGAAATTATTAATATGAAAAATTTGAGTGCAGGAGCTCTGGACTAAATATACGTATTAATAAAAAATTAAATGTCAAGTTAATTCAACCTTTCCAATTGTATACATAAATTAATAATTATTTGGTCATGTAAACTTTGTAACTAATCCTAAGTACGTTTTCATGAAAAGTTAAGTTATTTACAAGTTCGATAGGTTTTTATTAGAAAATGCCTTTTTTAACCTTTTTGTGGACATAAACCTTATCTTTTAAATGGAGGCAAACATTAGTGATGAATTTTGATCTGGTTACTCGACTAAGTCATGTTTTGATTAAGTTGCTTGGTTGGAATGTCATTATAGCCTTTTGACATGGAGGTGCACATTTGTGATGCGTGTCGATCCGGTTACTCGACTATTTCACATTCTCAACTGGCTACTAGCTTTATTCATGACCTAAAGGCCAATGAAATAGTTATTTTTTAAAAATTAACAAACATTTTTTTAATTAATGCCTACTTTGATGCTTTAGCTACTTTTTTCATGAAAAAATACTAGCTAAGTTACTTAGTCGAAAGACATAAAATTATGAATGAATGTGACAACTTATAAGTGATAACCTGACACTAAATCCTAATTAACTTGCATATTTGGCCAAAGAACCCAAATCTCTAATTTCGTGAGCTAGTGATTCTTCACAAACTAATAGTTATGCTCAAAATTAAATCAACTTCAATCTATACAAGCCTTCTACACATTCACTCAATTCATAATATGCAACCTAACAAACTGTCATACAATATACAAAATTCACAATCAAAGCAAAACACACAACCCTCCCCACTCTTAAACAACATATTGTCCTCAAGGTGAGAAGAAGGCAAACAAACACACATGGAAGGAAGAAACATAAAATAAAAAATAAAGACTAAAATTTTAAAAAAGGGTTAGAAATAAAGCCTTATGGTGATGAAGGGGGGGGGGGGGGGATGGTGTCGGAGGTAACAATTGGACGCCTTGAGCCTTGAACTGTCGACGAATCTGGCATATATCCTAGCCCTAAAATTGTTATGTGTAGGCCATCTCCATCATCCTTCTAGAGTTCTGTGCAAATGTGTCAGCAATTTCTTTGGTGTTGGCGCCGATTGTATCGAACAGTTTCTTTTAACCAAGTTCTTTTGTGCCTTCTTCCTCTTCAAGCTCCTCGTTAGTCGAGTCCTCTTCTACCTGCTGAGGTGGTACTGTGCTAGAACTAGCTTGACTAGGCCCGATCTCGACATAAGTCTTTTGGTTGATGTCCTAGAGTTCTATGTTATGGGACTTTAGTATTTCAGCACTCCATAAGTGATGGTGATTTAGAAAATTCAGGAGGTAGATGGTTAGTCCACTACAATCCATGCTATAGTACTCAGTAATGGTAGAAACTAAGTAACCCATACCTAAGTTGTTTCACCTCTTCGTAAGGTCACAACAACAGCATTCAGCACATGTGTGAAGGTGAAAAATGGGATGTTATGATCCATGCATCACAAAAGAAAAAGTTCCTTTATTAAGCAGTTGATGGTTTATGATTTATCAAAAACCATTTGATAGATGAATTTATGCAATAACAAGTGCTTATAGGTTCATATAATGTTATTGTGGGCATTCTTAATGTTGAATCACTTTAATCCAATGACCTTATTCTAATATCAAGAAACAAGAAAATCATCGTACTGATGTTAGAGTAGTGTTTTAAAGGAAATCTCCTTTAGCACTTTTGTACAAACTTTTTTTCGATAATAAAATGAAAGGTAATTTTCATTAATTTGATGATCATTTGTTGATGAATTGATGTCGCTCTTAAATCAAATTAATGAAGTCCATGATACAAAACATAGCATGAAGGAAATTATGATGAGATCTTGATAATGAGATTCCTATCATATGCAATTATGTTAGCATCTAAATTATCCCTAATCATAGGATTAACGAGATAGGACATTGTAAATTCGGATAGACTAGCACATATTATACTTCGTTATTTGATCAAGTAGTGGATCTCATAGACGGTAAGCATGAGATGTTCAGAGTTAACATGTGGATGCTTACTAAAAGTAGTAAGTACATTGGATGACCCGCTATCATACAGATGATCTATCAAATGTCAGTGATTAATCTCATCATATCAATGGTGCAAATATCCTTAGACGTGAGGTACTTAAGGATATCTTGGATACTGATCATGTGTTTTGACAACATTCCTTGTTGCCTCAAGATGAGGCAACTCATAAGGTGGTGATTGGGTACACCTTTTGGTATTCGAAGGTAATTAGGTAGCTAATAAAGGATTCACCACTCCTGATAGAAAGAGATGATACTTATGGCCTCTTGTCAGGATCATTACTCGGGAGTCTCTGGCCAAAGAAGTTATATGTGGCCAAAGAAGTTATATGTCATAAAGAGGGTCTTCAATAACACATAGAGTAATGAGGTCCCTAGGATAAGAACTAACATCACTTGGACTAGATGTGACATAGTTATTCTAGTGGGAGTTGAGATATAGCCCATACTCCTAGCCAAGTGGGGTATAGGATGGTGAAGGGACGAATGACATGACAATTATCTATGGAAAGGTTCATAAGTTAGATAATTAACTATCAAAGAGTTCATGTGTTAATTTACTTACGTTCAGGTAAATTGGCATACTGAAACCCTTTATAATTTGCTTGGATTAAAGAGTTTTTCAAGTGGCACAAAACCATTCATGATATGCTAGGATTAAGAATAAATGTAAGTGCCCAAAATAACTAGAAACCTAAGGGTCACATGTATAAAAGATCAGATGAAATATAAAGTGTGCACGACTGTCATTTTAAGTAAGTCACGATCACGACTTATAGGTCATGATCGTGACCCAGTTTATGATAGGTGGTACATGAGTGAGTTCTTCACTTATGTACACACAAAATTAAGCTAAAGCATACACAATTGAGAGGAAAAGGGTCCAAAAGAGTTCTGGAGGTTAAAAGGAGTGATCTTAGGGTTTGTTTATCCAATTTTATGCAATTGTTGCATGAGTTTAGTTGTATGTAACTTGTTTATGATCTAACTCTCAATTAAGCATCTACTTAAATTCATCTTGTTTGGTGCTCTAACCACCCTTATACACTAAGTTTTATTCATCTTTGCATGTTCTTCACTGGCTGTTGAAGTTGTTTAGTGTTTGGTGTTTAGTACAACCCAAACAAGTATAAGATTTAAGAAAGAAGGAGTATTTGTAACGTACGTATGCTGTAATTTCATGATCTTACATTCTACTTATATATGCATATGGATTCTGGATTTTTTTGGGATGTCATGATGTTGGAATTTTGATTCCAATGCTTTCGTTGCATATCCATGCATGAGATACATGGACCCATAACTACCCAACAGTTGATCAATAATGGAAGATTCAGGGAAACCACAAATATCATACATGATTTCAATGTTTAGTCATAAGCTTGTCCATGCAACCTAAGCCACATTTGCTTAGGGTTACAAGGTTTGAAATGAAGGGAAGTGAAGAATTCAAGAGTGAGCTCCTAGTATACATGATATTGGAAGTGTATAAACTTGGCCCACTGAATTCTTTCAACTAGATTCTCTACCTTATCTTGCAATTCTAGCCTATTAAGTGTCTCAAAATCAAAATATTTTGGGATTACTATTTGTTTAACAATAAGAGATTGGAAATGAATACTTTCCTCCTCTGTGTAGATTGGAAAGGGTGTTCTAAAATTTTCAGCCTTGTTTTTTCTCCCTCAGCACGAGACTTAATTTTGTCCTAATGATTGGTTAGGCTTTGCGGACTACTTAATGCACAACATACTGGATTGCAAGTAGGTGGAAGTTGGAATAAAGTGAAAATTTGGAATTTGGTTAGAGAGAAGTGAGAGTGTTCAGAGGTTCTAAACTCAGAGAGATAAAGTTAAAATGAAAGTGAGTGAAAAACTAAAGTATGAAGTGAATATATAGGTGAAGAAGGGTAAAATGGTAAAAGTTTAGCTAAAAATTATGTGGACAATTTTACCCTACCGCAGGCCACAATTGTGAATTCCACCAATTTTCCAATATTTTCTTCTTTTATCCTTCTTCACATTCCCGTGATCACTTCCTAACTCTTATAGCTCTTTCACCTCTCTTTTGTTTACTTCATCGATCATCTCACTCACGTTGAAGTCTTATACCTTCCTGACCTTATTTTGAAATGAAATAACCTAACTACGGAATTCAAACTATTTAAACATCAAAGGAAATAACATGAAATTAACAATCCATGGTTTGCCTCCCATGCAACGCCTTTTCTAATGTCGGTAGCTTGACGCTCTTTTTGTGCTCAAGGTGGTTCAAATGAATTGTGCAATGGTAGTGCAGTCACCGATCTTACCATTTCTTTCTAAATGTATTCCCAGGATCCTCAATATCTTCCCATTGTCCTTGAGGTTTGGTTTCTTTGATGTTAGATGCAAGTAAGGGAGAACTATTGTCATTCTTTGACATAGTGAAGGTTTTTTTATGCTCTCCGATCCTCAGAGTTAGTTCACCCCTATCAACGTCAATTATTGAGCAAGCAGTAGCCAAGAATGGTCGTGCAAAGATCATAGGGGTTTCCACATATTCTCCAATATCCAACATAAAGAAACTTGCGGGGAAGGTAAAAATACCAATTTGTACTTACACATCCTTAATAATACCCTTCAATTTATGAACTGTTCTGTTCATCTTCTTCACTAGCATTGTAGTGGGTTCTAACTCTTCTAACCTCAATTTTTGACTAATGGTATAGGGCATCATCTTAATACTTGCTACCAAATTTGCAATTGCCGTGTCTATTTTAACTCCATTGATACTGCAAGGAATGTAAGGTTTTCTTTCGCTATGCGCTCTTTAACCTTTTTCTTAGTTGATTCCCTTAGTGTGATCCTCATTTGTAGTTGTTCCGTTATGTCCTCAACATTGTTTAATGTAGCCTCCGTAGATTTCCCCGTTGTCTTACTTGAATTTGACTTCTGTTGAGCTAGAATAAGGTACAAAATTTAAGTCAAGTTTCCTTGATTGGCTTAATTATAAGCTCACTTGGAAGGAATTCCAAATTTGCTTGTCCTTCTTTATCGTCTCCATTTTCTTTTGTATGTTCGAGTATCTTTTCCTGGGTTTAAGTAATGGCCTTAATTTGTTTCTTTGGTTTGATTCTATATTGCTTGGAATGGTAGTTAAAATTTCCTTTACTAGGTGACGTACTTAGAGCTCCAAATTATGTACTAAAGAGGATTGGTTCTTAATGGCTTGCTCAAACTTGGTTTTAAGCCTCTTATGTACATCCTTCATGCCTCCAATTTTATCTAAAATCCTATCTAACTTGGATTCCACTGAGCTCAATTTATCTTACTGGAAACCTGGTTATCCTTGCGGTCTCAATTATCCTCCAACATTTTCATCTAAGAGAAGCTAGGGTGATTCTTCTACCCAGGGTTATATGTGTTGGAGCAGGGATTGTTTCCTCATCCATATTAAGCTCCCACATAACTAACTTGCTCTGGATCGTTATCTTTCATCAAGAAGCAGTCCACCATATCATGGTCCATTTGTCCATAGAGTTCACACTTTAGTTGGATGAACTTTATCAAAGTTGAGGACGAAGCCTTCATGTTGTTGAGTTGTAAGTTAAGTTGCCAATTTTCACTTGCATCTTCATCATTTGATCAATAGCTACAACTCCATTTTGTTCTCGGAAGGTAGTAGGTTGTCTACTCTGCTCATTTGTCCATAAGTAACTATTACTTGCCTTCTTCTCTATCAGCTCATCTGCTTCATCTACTGTCTTTCTCATTAGTGATCCTCTTGAAGCTTTATCAATCGTGCCTCTCGTATGTGGGGTTACTCTATTATAGAATGTTTGCAACAAGAACTCTTTAGGTAAGTTATAATGTGGGCATTTTTGTGATAAGTCTTTGTATCATTCCCATGCTTCATAGATCAATTCCTCGTCACTTTGTTGAAAATTGGTAATCTCCTTGATAATCTTCATGGTCTTAGTAAGGGGAAAATACTTTTTTAAAAAGACACGAACTAGTTGATCCCAAGTGGTGACATCGGCTGGGTTAAGGGAGTGGTACTAGGCCTTTTCTCTATCTCTTAGGGTAAAAGGGAAAAGACTAATTCTTACTACTTCCTCTAACATCTGATGGCACTAAAAGGTAGACTTCAAGGAAATTTACTATATATGCATTGGGATCTTCATTCTTTAGTCCACAAAATTGCACATTCTATTGAAGTATGTTTAAGAGGGCTGGTTTAATTTCAAAAGAGTTTGCTTATACGAGTGGCCTAACTACTCCTTGGTTTGCTACATTAACCTTTGTCTCATGAAATCCATAAAGGTTCTTGGTTAACATCCTTGGATCGTTTCGTGATCCAAATCTTACTGAAATTCCTTGACCATTGTTGTTTTTATGATTTCTAGTCGAGCTTTCTTGATTGATCATTCTAATTGAGTGATATATAGCTCTAAGGTTTAAACTGCATGAATCGAACTTCTAGTTATGTTTACACAAGAGCACGGTTCAAAAATAGAAAGAAAGAACAGAAACTGAAAACTAACAAAAACGCCTTAGATTAAAAAACTAAACTAATCGCATCCTTAGCAACGATACCAAAAACTTGATATGAGGTTTGGTTGTGTGTAAGTTTTAATCATTAACCCTCGATAATGTACAAGCGTGCAGTTGGTTGTCGTAGCACCAAAGGTCTTGATCCCACAAGGAAGGAACTAATCTAATCCTAAAATCTAAGGCCAAAAATAAATAACAGAAATTTAAGATGCAATGAAACTAAAACGAGAATTTAATTCAATCAATCAAATTAAGAATCAAACATGAAAACACTAATTACTAAGCAATTGCAACATACCGAAGAATAAACTAAAAGAAATTACTAATTGAGAGAAAGGAAAATTTACCTATCCTTAATGCCAACTTAATTAATTATGAATTATCAGATTGTTGGTTCTAGACTATCCTAGAGTTGATTACTCTCTCTCAAGTTATAACCATTATCCCCAAATAATAAACCCTAATCAGATTATAAAGGTTGCAATCTCTCAATTCACAACCTATCCAAAACCTTAGTTAGTTCTAAAGCTCTTTAATAAACTATCAGAAACCTATGCAAGATCTCTCTTCATATAAATTACCGATCTGATTCAATTCTAGTTTCTATTAAATCACCTAACTCTCGTTAGTCCAATTTAATCATTTTTTAATAAAAAATAACTAACTCTCATTAGAATTATGTAGTAATAGAATCAAACCACAACAACATCCAATAAACACATAAACAATTAGATTCTCATTAATTCAAGAATAAAATTTTGGAGGTGAGTTTAGAACATTTTCGACAATTCCAACTTGTCAATTCAATGACTCTAGCATTAATTCAAAATATATGTGTCACTTAAGAATGGGTCATGCCAATCAAAACAAAATTGATAGATTAGTAAAGGATGGGATCCTTATGGGCTTAGATAATGATCCATTACCCAACTGTGAGTCTTGTATTGAAGGAAAAATGACCTAGGCCTCATTTTCTTCCAAAGGAAATATATCTGAATCCACGTTGGACCTGGTATACATTGATGTGTGTGGGCTCTTGAATGTAGGAACTGGAGGAGTTTATAAATACTTCATGACCTTTAAAGATGATTACTCTAAACATGGCTATTTGTATTTGATGGATAAAAAAGTGAGCCCTTTAAAAGGTTCAAAGAATTCAAAGCTGAAGATGAGAAGCTCCTAGGCAAGTCATTAAAATAACTTCAACCGAATTGAGGTGGTGAGTACTTATTTGGAGAGTTCCAAAAATTTTTAATTGACAATGGAATTATTTCCAACTTGTCAACTCCTCGAACACTTTAAAAGAATGGTGTAGCAGAGAGGAGGAATAGGACTCTATTGGAAATGGTAAGATCAATGATGTCCTACGATAGCCTTCCAAAATCATTATGGGGATTTACCATACAAATGACAACTTATCTTCTTAACTTTATTCCATCCAAATCACTGCCTAAAATACTTAGGGAGTTATGGACTGACCGAGTGCCTTCATTGTGGGTTTTAAGGACTTAAGGCTGCCCAACCCATATTCTAAGGCTTGAATCCACAAACATGAAACCAAGGTCAGAAGTATATTTGTTTGTAGGATATCCTATTGGTCCATGAGGGTACTATTTTTACAGTCTTTAGGACATGAAAGTATTTGTGTTGACAAATACGACCTTCTTGGAGGAAGAATTTGTAAGAAATCACAAAGGAAGAACTAAAGGAGTACTAAAGGAGTTAGCTATATCATCCAAACCAAGAGTTGAGTTGGATATAGCATAACAACATGTCGAAATATATTCAACTGTTAAATCGGAAGAGTAGCCTGAGCATCAAGTAGTGCCAAGACGTAGTGGGAGGGTTATGAGACAACCAAATAGGTATTTGTTAGAGGATTTGGCCAAACAATAGATTTCAAAAACTTTTTTCAAAATCAAAATGCAGCAAAAGCATAATAACTAAATCAACATGTTTAATCCATACATGATACGATATTAGAAAAATAAATAGCATAAGAACAAGATCAAATTATATTGACTTCTTTCTTACAACTTTGACTCCTTATTATTGAATCCTCTCCACGCTATTGTATCCTCTCCTCTTTGTTGTCCTCAATCAATCTTATCTACCACTTGTTCTCCTTGGATAACTTGGTTAACAAGATCCTTTAGTGAGAAAGGAGAAGAAATATTGAAGAGGTTTTCCTTAGTTGAAAGAAACGAAAAATAAGACTCTTCTCATTACCAATTTCGGCAGAGGAAGAAGGAGAAGCAACTTTTTCAGCACTTCATTCTCTTAATCAAAATGAAAGAGAATGCCATAAATAAGACATTCACATTTGTTTAATATGGATAGATGAAAAGACAAAAAAAAATGATACTCTCATTTTTGGTTGCTAGATGAAAGAAGGGAGAGAGAGCAATAAATGCACTTACTCCTTTAATCAAAAAAATGCTAAAAGGTTGATAAGTTTTTCTACATTCCAACATTAAATGACAACCATTAAACCCTTTAATGATAAAACCATGAAACCATTTAGTAATGATGAAGCATGATAAAAACCCATCTTAAATTTAGCAATTCAATGCTAAATGTGAAGCTGGCCATTTAGCTATAAAACCGAAAGCTACACCAATGTAGTTTCAATTTTTTTTGCCCTCTTTTTTTGTCTTTACAAATTTTGTTTTAATTTAATTAATCTAATTGATTAAATCAAACCAAAATCCAGCCCAATATTAAATTTTTACTTTGAGCTTCTAATTAACACTTAATTAGAGTAAGCCCATCATTTAATCATAGGCTTAAAACCCAATTTAATTAACTCTTAATTAAATTGTTCCGATATTATTTTTCTGAATCTATTTCGATCCTTTCTTCTTTCTTATTTCCGATAACCTCTATTTATATTTCTTACTTTGCTTCATAACCTTCCTAGAAGCCAAGTAGAGAATCTAATTGGACTTATATAATTTAAGCTCTAATAAGCACGAAATTAATTTAATCTCATTAGAATTAATTCCAACTTATTAACAAAATGTAATTCCACTAAAGACAACTAGTTGAACTCTTAAATTACTAAATATTATGAGAATAGATGTTTCAAATAATATGTTCAATTGCAAACTCTATTATGAACCATATTATAGCCATCTGCACAATAAAGGGTAAAGCAGCCATTTTGCCTTTAATTGGTTTTTCCTTCTAGATCACCTGCTTTACTCTATATGGTGATTAACATATAAGATCTGATCTTGGTGTTAAGAGTTGATGGAGAGCTAATTCATCAAAACTACTGGCACAAGTTTAATCAGCAATCTCTGTAAAACATCTAGAAGTGATGATATCACTATAAACTCTTTATTTAAGTGAATGTTCCCTGATACATGTTTCAGTTAATAATTCCAACATGCAAACAATGGATTAATACTCTATAAAAATCCATTTTGATCATGTCAATAATTATAATGAAACACATATGAGTTCACCACTCATCAAGATTGTGGTCTATAATAAGCGAATGCTTAAGTTGTATGTTTTAAGACTAAAGTAACGACCCACTTTATTCTTTAAAACATATTTGATTCCAGATTCATTTAATAGTGCCATTATCGATAGTCAACTCCTATTATGATATGAAACTCATCATTCCCTTGAAGTAAACTCCTTTACTTATATGGAGATAAATCGCAACACTATAATCTAAACCATAATCAAGCGACCAGCTTGATTATTCAACTGTGAATCAATTAATTTCGATTATAATAATATACATGTTTCCCATACATCTTTATGTATATGGATATTGCTTACAAAAGAATCTCAGTACCTTTTGACTAGATATATAATGCTAATACATATAAAACAAACTCTTTTGTTTCATTAATAATAAATATTTTCTTTACAAAACTATAACTGGAAGAAAATTAAGTTACATGTAAATACACTTGCTTTCCAAGGCACTATATTTATATGACTCCAACAACCGGTGCAAGACAAGATTAAGAACTTATGTCAAATTTGTTATATAACTTTAAAAAGTTATGCACTTATAAGACTGGTAGTAAACATATCTCTCATATCAGTGTCAATTCTACTCTATTTCTTTAAAATGTTGCTTTCCTTATGAGATCAGTGTGAAATATACTTCCTGTGCTAGTGCCAATTTTATCTTATTTCTAGGCATTCCTTGCTCTACTTTAATACTGACACCTATTTTACCTCTAGATTGGCGTTAATTACCTGTAACCCATAATTCATTCTTCAACTTGAGTTTTCCACCTTTTTTACATTATATGACAAGCTCTTATCCTAAAATGAATAGGCGGCCTACCAGGCACCTTGCAGTGGCCTCCTAGTTGATATCTGATCCAGCTGGAAGGCTTTCATAGAGCTAAGCCTATTGCCCTTTTTACAAAAAAGCCTTAACTTAACATTAAAAGACATAAGTTGCAACATCCCATTACCATAAGGCATATACCCGAACATCCTTGGACATTTAAAACAAATCCACGGTATGCTAGAGCAAAACAAATCCAACTTACACATAACATCAACTAACTTATTTAAAATTCATCAAATTTTAAAAACCATTCATTGCATTGATTCACAAAAGCTTACACTATTTTTCATTAAACAAATATTTACAAAACCTCATACAGTTTCTAGCAAAAACTACAAAATAAAAGATTTAACTCTTCTGATGTTAGTTGACAGACTTCTGAGTCATAACTTAGTCCAAAATGTTCCTCTAGTCTAGAATAAGATATTAAGTCTCCTGTCTCGTACCTGAAAAGCCACATTGCAATTTTTATGAGTTTTAAGAACTCAATGAGTGAACCATCATTGATGATTTCACCCAGATCACATACACAATTCATATATTTCACAAATATTCATTTCGAACATGTATGTCCAAATACTCACATTATCATGGCACATCATGTAATCATTGTGAATCAGAACATATATATACAAATATAGATCATATGGGACTCCATATTCATTAATATTGTTGTGACTGAGTGCCTTTCACATATATATATAGATACTAACCCATTGGGCTCAATCAGAACCAAATCACGGAGCATATCTCTACATGCAGAATTAGAAATCATAAAGCAAAGTTCTACGTGCAAGCACATTTATACTAGCTACTCTAGTCACAACGCCTTTATCTAAGCATGCATTTTATGAAATGCATCAAATACCGAATATGCCATAAATGACAGCCACATATGATGCACAGTCAGAACCTTATAATCATCGGATCTAAGTCCGACATTCAACTTTCATTGTGAATACAAGTGTCATTCATAATTTCACAACAATTTAGAGCACTTCTAATACATACCAAAATATTAAACTCCTTGGACTTAAAGTCCAAAATTCATAACAAATGACAAACAGTTCATAATAGGAAGTCAAACAAATTCAATCAATCATAGGAAAATCATCTAGGTTGACTCATAGTACACTCCATTATGCTATTGCCTGGATGGTCCAGCAATGTTTGACTGGCATCCAATGAGCTCCTCTTTATCATACAAAACACATTTACAAATATCACACTCTTGCACAAATGTAAAGTATTCTTTAATACACATCAATGTATAGAAAGTATGTATTGTGCATGTTCAATGACAATCCTGGGTATCTTATTGTGATCTTGTCACCATATCATTCAGATATCAAAATCCTCATTAATATCATTTGTACTTATAATTTCGATAAATAATAAAACAATATGAAATCAATTTCATAACCTAATTAACCACTTCAGATTTTTCTAACAACATGCTTTGGGATTAACTTTGCATAATAATTTTGATAGGCTAAATGACAAAATTAGGTAACACTTCCTTCTAGAAAGTTGTTTTTCAATGTCTTAAGTTTCTAATGACACCCAAATCATTCAATTTGATTTAGTAATGGACAGCTATAACTCAGACATTTTTGAACTGTTCTTATTTTCAAACAGACTCAACTTCCATTTAGAAAGTGAACATTTGAAAGACTGAATTACAATTCAACTTCTTCAGATGATTGTAGTCCTATGTCTATAGTTTACTTCGAATCAAAGATAATCTCATATTGATGTCTAGAGAAGAAGTTATGGTCAAAAGAAATAGGACTATTCAGTTTGCAATTTCTCTCGAGTGTTCAGACCAAAAAGCAAGTCACGGTTACTATTGGATAGCACAGTGATTTGATGTGACAAATAAACATCATTTTAGCAATTAAACACATTCTGTCAGATCTATCCCCCATTTTTCACTCTATCTCTCTCAACTGATTTTGGGTTGCTATGATTTTTGTTAAAGAGGTAGAGTAATGTATTACGAGTCCAATGGTTTAAGTCTCATGTCATTTGGAGATCGGGTGAAGAAGTTATAACAAAAAGATTGAAGGATGTTCAAAAATAATGTCTTTAGAGAAAATCAATTGAAAGTCTCAATCATGCAAATTCACCCGATGTCCAAATGACATGCACACGATCGTTAGTTTCATCGATCCAGCGAAGTTGCGTCGTGCAAAAGCATGATCACTACTTTGTTGCTTTTAAGAAATCACCATCGTGCCAAAGCATGACCGTGCTTTTCTCTTTTCTTCTTCACCGAATTTCTTTTCTTGTTTTCCTTCCATTTTCCTTTTTATTTCCACACATACTCATTCCTAATTCATCTATACTGCATTTGTAACTCCAAGTATAAGCTCTACACTATTAGATTTAAGTTTACCTCTCAAACACCAAGAATCCGAAACTTCATATTCACTCCCTCTCTCTACTATAAATTTTCCAAAAGTTAATTCTCACATCAATTAACTCAAATAACATTCAAAACCATTCTTCTAACTTATTTTTGGGTCATCGACACACACACAATTCAAAAATCCAAAATTCACACTTAAACATCAAAATCTGATTCTCACACATGCAATTTTCAATTTTCTTCATTTTATTTATCTATCTTACTTTCATTTGAAGCATTTTCCACCTTTTAATATATCACGACCTTACCCAATTTTCATTCTTTATCATCAAACTCATTTAAATTCATTTCAACCGATACTCAATAGATTCATTCATGTATAGTGACAACAACCCATTTTCAGTTTTCTCTAAACCAGAATAGAGTATATTAATCAATTTTCCAGCTCTCTTCTATAACTCATTCCAAACTAAAACAGATCCTATTTCATATTTCTATATCACAAATCTTTCATCTGATTCATTCATCACGGAAACTACACTTCTCAAATTAGTCAAGAATAAATTCATGTACAAAATCAATAATATTAAAACATCATCAAAGTCACTTACTTGATTAAGCAAATACTTCCAGCAACGAGGGTGAATCAAGTGTATAGAATGCTAGATAAACAAGGTAGTGTTTTGGTGATGGCATTTTTGGTGGAGAAACAAACAACAGAGGAATAAGAGAGCTGCAGAAATGGTTTTGTTTAACACTAAACTACGTGGCTATGTTGCATGTATCACATCTGTCACTTAAGCATGTCTGCTACTTATCATCACACATATAAGCCATTTTTCATATACATATGTTGCCACATGTCACACTATAATTGGCCCATAAATCAATATTTTTCTAAAATTCACCAAAAATTTCAAAATACCCTAAACATACCAAAATTGACAAATCATATTTTAATTGCATTTAATAACTCAATTATACCAGGAAAATGTCAATGACTGCATGTACAATCATATGAATGTGTAAAATTATGCATGTCATGTTTAGCTTATGTATGACGTGCATTTTCCTAATTTCTCAATACTTTCTCATAATTCACAATTCTAGCCTTAATATGGGTAATGGGATGTTATAATTCTCCCCTCCTAATAAAAAATTCATCCTCAAAATTCTTGCCTGAAAGATCAAATGGGTAGGGGTACTAATTCCTCATATGCTTCTTCGTCTCCCATACGGCTTCCTCACTCGAATGATTCTTCCAAAGGACTTTTACCATTGGGATCACTCGGTTCCTCAATTGTTTACTCTGATAGCCAATTATCTTAACTAGTTCTTCAATATAGCTCAGATTACTAGAGACTTTAATCTCCCGAGTCAGTATCACATAAGTTGGATTTGATCGATATCACCTAAGCATGCTCATATGAAACACATTATGTATCTGATCCATTTCCGAAGGTAAGGCTAACTTATAAGCCAATGGTCCAATTCTTTCAATTATCTCATATGGACCAATATGCCTAGGACTTAACTTACCCTTCTTGCTAAATCTCAATACACCTCGCCAAGGTGATACTCTCCGAAATACTCTTTCATCAACCTGATATTCCATATCTCTCCTGTGTTGATCCACATAGTTTTTCTGTCTATCTTGTCCTACTTTAATCTTGCTGCGGATCAATTTTACCTTATCAATAGTATCCTAAATCATCTCTGGGCCTTCAACAATTCTTAAACACTCTTCATCCCAATATAAAGGCGAATGATACTTCCTTTCATACAACACCTCGTATGGAATCATATCGATACTGCTGTGATACTGATTATTATAAGCAAATTTAATCAAAGCCATATACTAATCCTAGGATCCTTAAAACTCTAGAACATAAGCTCTAAGCATATCCTCAATAGTCTTAATCGTTCTCTCACTCTAACCATCTGTCTGAGGACGAAATACCATACTGAAATTCAGCTTTGTACATAAAGCTATCTGTAAACTACCCTCACGACTTCATTCACATATCACCGAGCTAACATATCTAGTGAACAATTTTCTATCACTGGCAATAAATGAGTGGACATGGTCAATCTATCAATAATGACCTAAATGGCATTATATTGCCTCGGATTCCTTAACAAACCCATAATGAAATCCATAGTGATTCATTCCCATTTCCACTGCGGAACAGGTAACAAATGTAATTTTTCAGCTAGAGCCTGATGCTTAGGCTTAACTTGCTGGCAAGTTATACACTTAGAAACAAACGCTACTATTTACTTCTTTATACTAGGCCATTGGTAATATTGTTTCAGCGTGTTATACATCTTAGTGGTAGCAGGATGCATAGCATAAGCTACTACATATGCTTCCTCTAAAATCTCTTTCCTCAAATTATCAACATCAAGCACATATAATCTTTCCTTTAACCACAATATATCATCTCTCACTTCAAATTCAGAATTCATATTCACTTTTAACTTCTCAGTTAACTTTATAAATTTTAGGTCTTTGCTATACTCCCCTTTGATTTTTTCAAGCAATACAGGTCTCAATTTCAAAGTAGCTATCAATGTTTCATTCTTCCTTAAATTCAATTCAACATTTGGTGCTCTTAACCGAACTAGGCTAGGTAACCTCGATAACTGTACTTGAGTGACACTGCTATTAGACTTCCAACTTAATGCATCGGCCACCACTTTAGCTTTACCAGGATGATACTCAATTGTACAATCGTAGTCTTTTAGCAATTCTATCCATCTCCTCTATCTCATATTCAACTCCTTCTGGCTCAACAAATACTGTAAACTTTTATGATCAGTAAACACTTGAAAAGTTTCTCCATACAGATAATGTCTCCAAAATTTTAAGGTAAGCACTACTGCAGCAAGTTCCAAATCATGGACTGGATAATTAAATTCATGAGATCTTAACTGTCTCGTTGCATATGCTATTACTTTACCATGTTGCATTAGTACACATCCTAAACCCTGGTGTGAAGCATCACTGTACACAATATAACCTCTAGAGCTACATGGAATAGCTAACACCGGTGTTGTAGTTAACCGATACTTAAACTCCTCAAAACTACTCTGACAATCATCATTCCATGTAAAAGGCACATTCTTTCTCAAAAGTTTTGTCAAAGGGGCTAAGATCAGTGAAAACCCCTTGACAAACCTTCTATAATAACCAGCTAATCTAAGGAAACTCTGGATCTCAGACACATTCCTTGAATCCTCCCACTTCATCACTACTTCGACTCTCTTTGGGTCAACCTAAATGCCCTATCCAGACATTATGTGACCCAAAAATACTACTTGATCTAGCCAAAATTTACACTTAATGAACTTGGCATATAACTGTTTCTCCCTCATTATCTAGAGAACCAATCTCAGATGTGCAGTATGATCTTCTCTACATTTCGAGTACACCAAAATGTCATCAATAAAGACAATTAGAAAGCGATCTAAATAAGGTTGGAATACCTTATTCATCAAAGCCATAAAAGATACTGGGGCATTAGTTAATCCAAACGGCATTACCAAAAAATCAAAGTGCCCATATCTTGTTCTAAATACACTCTTAGTAACATCAGCCTTAGCTATTTTCAATTGATAATATCCTGAACTCAAGTATAACTTTGTCAACATCTGATCTCCCTATAATTGATTAAACAAATCATCAATACTTGACAATGAGTATTTATTTTTAACTGTTATCCGATTCAATTGTCGATAATTAATACACAATCTCAGAGTTCCATCCTTCTTCTTACAAACAATACTAGAGCTACACAAGGTGACACACTAGGCCTGATGAAACCCTTATCTAATAACTCCTGTAACTGGGTTTTCAATTCCTTCAGTTTGATAGGTGCCATCCTATACGAAGGAATTGATATAGGAGCGGTACCTGTAACAAGGTCTATGGTGAAATCTGTCTCCCTTTCTGGGGGTAAACCTAGTAGTTCTGCAAGAAACACATCCAGGAAATCCTTAACAACTGGAATATCCTGAATGGTTTGTTCATTACGAGTATCAACTACGTGGGCCAAGTATGCCTCACATTCACCTTGGATCAGTTTTAGCACACTCATAAATGAAATTAGTCGAGTGAGCACAACTTGACTAACCACTCAAAACACCACTCTCGATTGATTAGGAGATTCAAGAACTACCTTCTTAATGTAGCAATTCATCACAGCTTGATGAGCAATAAGTCAATCCATACCAAGAATTATATCCATTTCCATTAACTGCAATACAATCAGATCAGCTTCTAACTCTGCCTGATCAATCTGAATTATGCACCTTTTACATACCTCACTGATCATTATTGTGCTACCTACTGGGGTACTCACCTCTAACCCACATTTCAGTATCTCTCTCTCACAATGCAATTTAGATACCAGATGCGGTGTGATGAATGAACGTGTAGATCTTGGATCTACTAATGCATGTGCTTCAAAATGAAAAACATTCAACACATCTGCTACCACTTTTGGGGAGTTCTGTGCCTTCTGCCTGGTGATGGCATAAATCTTGTCCTGAGGTTGCGGTCGGTTACTCTACACTTCAGTCTTGACACTTGGCCCTACTAACTGAGTTCTACCTTTACCTTTACCTCTTTGTGCAGACCTGCTAGCTCTACTATATTAAACTGTTGTCTTGATCATTGTTCCTCCTCTAGCTCCAGACTATGATCCTAACATCTCAGGACAATCTCTGATCAAATGTTCTATTAAGCCACAATGGAAATAAGCTCCAATCACCCTCCAACATTCACTACCATGTTTCTTACCATAGTGTTCACAATCAGGTAGCTGTTGAGTCTATTTGGAGGGAATTTGTCCTCTACTTCTTCTAGACTGAACAAATCCACCTCTTGATCAGGATCCAGATTGTCTCGATCTAGCCTGGAATCAAGATGATATGTTCTAACTCTTTCTGAAGCTTCTACCAGAATCAACCTAAGATTCATCCTGCCTCTTTCCTCTAACCTCCTGTTTATACTCTCCCTGACCATCCTTCAACAACTGTTCAATTTTGATTGAGGTCGCTCAGAGTTATGTGAAACTGTCCAAATTATAAATGTTTAGTTTCATTCATATCTTCTTTCTTATAGAAGTTTGCAGCCCCCTACTTTCTTAGCTTATCATATCTTCTTTCTCGCCTTTCTGAAATTCTCGATGGCATTTGATCAAACTCAGGTACAGGAGACTCTACATTGGCTCCTACAGACTCCATGTCAGTTGACTCTCTAATATGATCTCCTATGGAAGGTGACCTATAACGAACAAAAGTGTGATCACTTTCTGAATTTCTCACTATTTATCATATCTCAACTCATATTTGTCCCTAAAGATGCCAAACTATGCCTTGATACCAAAAATGCAAGATCCCACTACCATAAGGTATATACCTGAACATCCGTGGATATATAAGTACATATCCTATGATAATGGTATGTTAGAGCAAAACAAACCCAACATACACATGGCATCAAGTAACTTATTTAAAAATCATCAAATTTTAAAAACCATTGATTGCATTCATTCACAAAAGCTTACACTGTTTTCTATTAGTACAGGTTCTAGCATAAACTACAAAATAAAAGTAATGACTCTTCTGATGTCAGTTGATAGACCTCTGAGTCATAGCTTAGTCCAAAATGTTCCTCTAATCTAGAATAAGATACTAAGTCTCCTGTCTTGTACCTGAAAAGTCACGTTGCAATTTTTATGAGTTTTGAGAACTCAATGAGCGAACCATCATTGATGATTTCACCCAGATCACATACACAACTAACATATTTCACAAATATTCATTTTGAATATGTATGTTCAAATACTCACATTATCATGGAACATCATGTAATCATTATGAATCAGAACATATATATACAAATACAGATGCATATGAGACTCAAGATTTGTTATTATTGTTATGGCCAAGTATCTTTCACATACATATATAGATAGTGGCCTATTGAGCTCAGTCAAAATAGAATCACGGAGCATAACAGTACGTGCAGAATCAGAAATCACGGAGCAAAGCTCTATGTGCAAGTGCTTTCATACTGGCTACTTTGGTCACAACACCTTTATCTGAGCACGCATTTTATGAAATGCATCAAATACTGAATGTGCCATATATGACAGTCACATATAATGCATAGTCAGAACCTTATAATCATCGGACCTAAGTCTGGTATTCAACTTTCGTTGAGAATACAAATATGATTCAGAATTTCACAACAATTCAGAGTAGTTCCAATACATACACAAATATTAAACTCTTCATACTTAAAGTCCAAAATTCATAACAAATCACAAATAGTTCATAATTGGAAGTCAAAAAAATTCACAAACAAATTCAATCAATCCTAGGAAAATCATCTAAGTTAACTTACAGTACACTCCAATATGCTATTACTTGGATGGTCCAACAATGTTTGACTGTGTCCAATGAACTCATCTTTATCATACAAAATACATTTACAAATATTACACTCTTACATAAATGTAAAAGTATTCTTTTATGCATGTCAATGTATAGAAAGTACGCATAATGCATGTTTAATGACAATCCCAGGTATCTTGTTGTGATCTTCTCACCATATCATTCAGATATCAAAACCGTCATTAATACCATTTGTAATTATAATTTAGACCATAATAAAACAATATGAAATCAATTTCATAACCTAATTGACCATTTCAGATTTTTCTAACATGTTTTCGGATCAACTTTGCATAATCATTCTGATAGGGTAAATGACCAAATTAGGTAACACTTCCTCCCAAAAAGTTGTTCTAAAATATCTTAAGTTTCTATTGACACCCAAATCATTCAATTTGATTTAGTAATCAGAAAGCTATACCTCAAATATTTTTGGACTATTCTTATTTTGAAACAATATGCTATACTCAACTTCCATCTAGAAAGTGAACATTTTAGAGACTGAATTACAATTTGACTTCTTCAGATGATTTGTAGTCCTATGTCTATAGTTTAGTTCGAATAAAGATAATCTCATTTTGATGTCAAGAGAAGAAGTTATAGTCAAAAGAAACAGAACTATTTAGTTTGCAATTTCTCTCGGGTGTTCAGACCAAAAATCAAGTCACAGTTACTATTGGAGAGCACAGTGACTTGATGTAACAAATAAACATCAATCCAGTAATTAAACTCATGGGGGTGAAGGAGAAAAGTCACAGACATGCGTGAATCATGGGTGTGAGGAACAAAAGTCGCAGGTGTGACAGATAAGGACAAAAATGTTGTGAGCACATTCTTTCAGACCCATCCCACGTTTTTTGCTCTATCTCTCTCAACTAATTTTGGATTGCTATGATTTTTGGTGGAGAGTAGAGCAATGTGTTACAAGTCCAATGCTTTAAGTCTCATGTCATTTGGACATCGGGTGAAGAAGTTATAACAAAATGATTGAAGGATGTTCAGAAATAATATCTTTAGAGAAAATCAATTGAAAGTCACGATTGTGCACGATCCAGCGAAGTCGGCATTGTGTAAAACCATAATCACGACTTTGCTGTTTTTGAGAAATCACCATCGTGCTGAAGCACGATCATGCTTTTCTCTTTTCTTCTTTACCAAACTTCTTTTATTCTTTTCCTTCCTTTTTCCTTTTTTATTTCTAGACTTACTCATTCCTAATTAATATATACTGCATTTCTAACTCCAAGTACAAGCTCTACACAATCAGATTCAAGCTCACAACTCAAACACCAAGAATCCAAAAATTCATATTCACTCCCTCTCTCTACTGTAAATTTTCCAAAAGTTAATTCTCACATCAGTTAACTCAAATAACACTCAAAACAATTCTTCTAACTCATTTTTAGCTCATCGACACACACACACAATTCAAAAATCCAAAATTCACGCTTAAACATCAAAATCTGATTTCACACATGCAATTTTCAATTTTCTACATTTTTTTATCTATCTTACTTTCATATGAACCATTTTTCCACCTTTCAACATATCACGACCTTCCCAATTTTCATCCTTTATCATCAAACTCATTTAAATTCATTTCAACCAATACTCAACGGATTCATGCATGTACAGTGACAACAACCCGTTTTTGGTTTTCTCTAAACCAAAATAGAGTATATTCATCAATTTTCCAGCCCTCTTCCATAACTTATTCCTAAGTAAAATAAATCCTATTTCATATTTCTATATCACAAATCTTTCATCTGATTCATTCATCACTGAAACAACACTTCTCAAATCACTCAGGAATAAATTCGTGTACAAAATCAATAATAGTAAAACATCATCAAAGTCACTTACTTGATTCAGAAAATAGTTCCAACAATGAGGGTGAATCGAATGTACAGAATACTGAAAAAAAAAGATAGTGTTTTGGTGATACAAACAATAGAGGAATGAGAGAGCTGCAGAAATGGTTTTGTTTAACACTAAACTACGTGGCTATTTTGCAAGTATCACATCTGTCACTTAAACATGTTTGCCACTTATCACCACACATACAAGCTATTTTTCATATACATATGTTGCCACGTGTCACAATATAATTGGCCCATAAATAAATATTTTTCTAAAATTCACAAAAAATTTCAAAATACCGTAAACATACCAAAATTGCCAAATCACATTTAATCGCATTTAACAACTCAGTTATACCTGAAAAATGTCAATGAATACATATACAATCATATGAATGTGCAAAAATGTGCATGTTATGTTTAGCTTATGCATGACGTGCATTTTCCTAATTTCTCAATACTTTCTCATAATTCACAATTCTAGCCTTATTAGGTAATGAGATGTTACATAAGTAGTGGAGTTTTTTTTAATTCGACAGCACAACAACTATATTTTGACCTTTCCAAAATTTTCAAAAGCCTTTTAAAAATTGAAAAACACTTCTATAATCATATTAAAATACCCCACTACAAATTTTAGACTTTAAGTCATTCACAAGCAATCTCAATAATCACTTTAATAATCTTAAAAAACTCAAACATATTTAAACATTTAACTTTAAAACTTTCACATACTTGCATTCCTTATATAAAACACAATTCAAAACATGTTCATGAAAGTGCAAATGTTCCCAAAAACATTTACAAGGAAAAAATGCCTACACAATAGCACATGATGAAGTTGGTTACTCGTGAGGTGGAGTCCTTGCTACTGAATCCCCTGAGCATGCACTTGGGAGGTTTCATTTAAAAACAAAAAAGAGAGTGTGAGCTAAACAAACTCAATGAGTGCTACATTTCTATTCAAATCATAATTAACAATTTAAACCTCCCTAAAACAAATTCATCTCAATTCGTATAATTCAATACTAATACGAAACATATATGCTTCCTAAAATTAAGTTTCTGAAATTGCTTTTCAAATAAATAATGGCAACATTAAAAATGTCATGAATTTCTTACATGACATAGCCTATCACTAACTTCTTTCCATATAGTACACTCAGGCATAAAGTCACTGAGCTGGTTTTGTATTACTCACCCGTGACTAGTTATCTACTAGTTACAGAGCTGGTTCTACATCACTTACTAACCCCAGGATAACTGCTATACATCGGTAGTTATAGAGCTAGTTTTGCATTATTTACTCACATCTAGTTAACTAATAGTTATAGAGCTGGTTTTACATTGATTACCCATTTTAGGATAACTACTATATACTATTAGTTATGGAGCTAGTTCTACATCGCTTACCCACAACTGATTAACTGCTAGTTACAAAACTAGTTCTACATAGCTTACTCATACTAGAGTAACCGTTATACACCTGTATAATAACATGTATAAAACCTATCGGTATACTATAGGCTAGAAATCATTTCCTTTTTATCAACCAATAATATCATCTCAATGTAAACTCAAATCATATAAGATTTAACTTTCGAACTTCAATTCATATATTGCTAAAATATAAACTTATAATAGTAATATTCACATAAAAATCATAATCAATATTCACTTCATGATATATTAGAAATCATTTTCATAGAATCAATTTAAAGAACACTCACATGTCATTAATTATTTTGCAAAGAATTTAGTTATATAAAACAATTAAAATGCACTCATTATTTTGCAAACTTATTGTCAAGCAAACTCACCCATTCGATGTTTCTCTTTTACCTAAACAAAGTGAATTTCACTTAAGCATTTATTTCTAAATTAGAAAATAAGACATTAAAACTATAAATTTGGTTTAACCGAATTTGAGATTAGTATTTAATCGCCTAAAATGTACATTAATTGTATTTCCACTTACTTCCGTAAGCTAACTTATTATTCTCTGTTTCCAAATATAACTTTGAAAGATACTTAAGTACCATATTTTACCCATTCTAATGTACCAATTTCTTCAAAACACTATCTCACTTAATTTAATTCACCATATCGCTATCATGCATGATGAGTCACTGTTATGACCCCTGTCCAGAATTCATACCTCCATATGTTCCTAAATTTTCACATAGTACAAGTTCACATTAGGTTTTGAGGTCTTCTAGACATTTGTTCCCCTATGTCTCTAGTTTCCATGTCATTAAAAATAAGGGAATTTGAAGTTCTAAATTAAGAAACATGCCCTAAAAATAACAAGTTGCTCCAATATAGGGACAACATCTTATCACCATTTTCAATCTCAAATTCCAATATGATTTAGCTAGAATTAGGTCAGGTTCTCTACTAGAATTTTTTATACTATATCTTAGGTTTCATTTTTAGTTGAAATCATCCAATTTAGAGGTTTGTAGGCCTATTTATTGCCAAAACAATGGGACTGGTTCAAGCATACTTAAGATATAATTCTACTACATGTTACTCTCTTGTCAATTCCATTGATCTTAAACACATCCATCCCATACTAAAACATAAAAATTAGGAATTTAAGCTAGGAAAGCTTACCACTTTTTCCTCCAATCTTTTGGGCATTTGTTAAATGCATTTACTTGGTCAAGATCTCTTCAAATCTCCATCAAAACCCATCAAAAATGGAAGCCCTCTCCTTTCCCTCTGCTTGGTCGACCTCGAAATTTGCTTCTCTTCTTTTCACTTTTTTTTGGTCTCTCACATTTACTCTCTCTTAACGCTCACGGTTATGTTAAAGAATGAAATTAAATGTCTTACTTTATGCTTTTTTATACTCATTTAATGGATTCCACACGTCACCTTCCTATTGGTTCTCTTCTAATGACTCATCCTTCCACCAACACCATGTAAAATGACTAAATTTCCCTTTAAGAAATACCAAACAAACCAAATTGCCCTCTAATGCATACAAAAAGACCAAATTGCCCTTTAATTCATTTAATTCACAAACTAATCGAATTAAGTCCCAAAAATATTCCACAACTGTCTTATCATCAAATTGACCATGAAATTCTCGAATTAGGGTCAAAACTTATTGATTTGATGCTTTAAATTTTTTTGAATGAGTTCAAAATCATTTACCCATAACTTTCTAAAAAGGGCATTTTAGTCCTAAACTTTCGAAACTCCCAAAATCCATCCTATCTGACTTATTTTCTATACGTTTTATTATCATTAGACTCTAATACTTATTCCAAATAATTTTCAAAATTTTAGGATTGGATTCCCTAAAAATAATTCATGCATAAATACTATTCACCAAACATAAAATTTTATATTCAATGAAATGAAAGGTTATGATTTTTACATTATGTCTCATCCTTCATGACCTTTTGCTTATCAAACATGATATTTCTGCATGTATTAACCCATAAAAATGCAAAAATATAACTTAAAACATATCAAATAAAAAAACTTGATAAAAAATAATGTAAGTTAAATTACAAAAACTAATGAAAATCTTAAAAATTTCAATCCCATAATTTTAAACATAGCGTTTCTCTTAATAATAAAAAATTTATTAAACTCAATCTAATGAGATAATTGAGGTTAAGAGTTCTCTCCTATTTTATCCAAGCTTGGTGAGGTAAATTTCAAGAAATCCCATAAAATTTTACCTATAAAAGAAACTTCAAATTAGTAAAGAAAATCAACAATGAAGAAAGAAAAATAATTATAACAAAAAGGATAGAATCATTGGTTTACCAATAAGTACTTCTTTAAATGTCTTTCAACTAAACTTCCATTTAAGCTCTTTACTCATTTGGACCACCATTTGCATGAGCTCAATTTTCTTCCTTCACAAAAAAGGAGAAACTTGTTAATATATTATGAAAGACTAAAGGCTAAAAACTCATATAAAAGGAGGAAGATTCCCACTTGGGATTAAGGCAGTGCCTTTCTATAACTCAAATTTTTTTCTTGGATGAAGATAGAGCCAACATAGACAAAAATACACAAAGAGATATTTATAACATAATACCTTTAGATTGAGCTATTAATTTAAATGAGAGATATTGAGAATACTTACCCCTAATGAGGAGGCAAGATCTCAAATAATGGGTCAGGTGCTTCTTTAGTAGAAGCTGAGGATTTTAACTCCCTATTAACTTAGAAGCACTATCTTTAATGGCATGTTCCTTTTTTTTCCTTAAGTCCTAAGGCTTTATATGTTTCCCAAAATCATCACCATTAGCCTTGAGGGCTTTATTACATTAGGTTTTATTGAGTTCATCATAAAACAATCATATTTAAAAAGTTAGAGGCCTCTTCAACATCATATAGATGTGGAACTCTACAATACCTTTTTGCACCATAAATATAAGCTTTCTCCAGTAACATCAATCGTTATCCCTCTAGTAGCCAAGAAACATCTTCTTATGATGATGAGGAATGCAATGTCGTACTCTATATCTATCATGAGAAATTTAATTATAAAGATGAACATTTTTAGTTTTATAATCCTAATCGAATACTTAATGGAATGATCCACGAGTAACATTTTCATACGCTTAAGATCTCCTATTTCTAAATTCTTGAAAATAGATAAAAGCATTAGATTTATACTAGCACTTAAATCTTATAAAAATTTAATTGGTTTATAATCACCAAATTTTTAAGGAATAGTAAAATCCCCTAGACCTTTCAAAATTTGAGGCAATATATTATTTAATATGACACTACACTCCTCTATTAATGGCATCATAACATACTCCTCTAATTTTTTTGAGATAATATCCTTTAAAAACTTATTTTCCAAAAGACATTTAGAAATTTGTTGAAACTATCCTCTTTTATCTTCTTTTTAAGTTTTTAAAGTTATGGAATTGACATCATATAAGGCTTTACATAGGGTTTGGGTCTTTATTCATAAAGTACAAGTTAATGATGCTAGCATTAGTTCTGTCATATTACCATTTATCTCTACATCTAGGTCAACACTGGAACTATATTAAGATGAGACTAGCACTGAACTACTTTTGCTACTTTATTTGTGACTTTTTTCGTAGGCTTTCCTAACTTCATTACTTATTTGTTTATAAAAAAATCATATTCAAGTGTTGTGCCACTCCCAATTGAAATGGCTAACACCTGATCTATTATGTTCACCTCAGTGTTACTTAAAATCCTAACCTTTTTCACTCACACCATCTTTTTAAGTTTATCTATTTTATCCAACTTCACAAGTTTGCCATTTATGGAAGACATGAACTATTTGAACATAACATGCATGACATTGCTCTAATCGTGGTTATTAAAGGACACATACCCACTCTCAAAGGACACAAAATGTAGCACCCCACTCTCAAAGGACACATACCCGACATCCATGGTGATATTCAAGTAGGTACCCCATAAGGGTGGCATGCTAAAACAACCATTCAGTAAAAATTTCTTACAAAACTTTTGTTTCTTTAAAACAAAGTACACATATGTGGAAATCATTAATAAAATCGGGCCCACTTCTTTTAAAAACATTCAACACACCTGCTACCACATCTGGGGAATCCTGTGCCTCCTGTTTGGTGATGGCATAGACCCTGGCCTGAGATTGTGGCTGGTTACTCCGTACCTCAGTCCTGACATTAGGTCCTGCAGACTGTGTTTTGCCTCTACCCCTACCTCTCTGTGTAGGTCTGCCAACTCTACTCTGCTGAAATGAAGTCTCAATCATAGTTCTTCCTCTAATTCCAGACTGGGACTCTGACATCTCAGGGCAATCTTTGATTTGATGCTCATATAAGCCACATCGAAAACATGCTCCTGTTACCCGTCAACACTCACCACCATGCTTTTTACCACAATGCTCACATTCAGGCAATTGGTGTGACTGACTGGTAGATATCTGTCCTCTACCTTCCCCAGGCTGAACAAATCTACCTCTTCCTCGAGATCCAGATTGTTATGTTTAAAGTCAATTAAAAATAAACATTTACCTCATATTTCTATGAACTCCAAAATATAAGCTTTAAGCAAATCTCCAATACTTAAGACTGTTGGCAATAATTACATGTGATCACCTTCTTTTTTTTTTTTTACATCCATAGTCATCAACATTATTTCATCGTATTCCTACTAGGATGTATAGCATAAGTTGTTATTTGTGCTATCTCTAACAATCTTTTACTCAATCATCTTTACTGTGCACACAAACTTCATATTACAATCACAGGGTATTCTTTTCCTATTCAAACTAAAAATTTGGATTCATTATCAACTTTCAATTTCCTCAATAAGATGCTTAAATTCTGAATCCTCAATTTGGGCTTTACTAATCTTTTCATGCGAAACTGATTTTACATTCGTTAGCTAATAGTACTTTGATTTGCCCAAAAGTCAACTCAATATTCTATGCTCTTCATTGCACTAGATTTAGTAACCACAATATCTGAATTTGTGCTATTCCTTTATTGAATTTTCTATTCAAGCATCAGGTATATACACTAGTTTTACCAAGATAGTACTTATTTGTACAATCATAGTACTTCAACACTTCTATCCATTGTCTCAGTCTTATCTAAAATTCTTTCAAACTCACTAAGTACCTCAACACCATACATGATCATCCCATTCCACAACTTTGCAAATTATTTCATTTCTTCACCACTAGGGTTCATATGCATAATCATGAATCAAGGACTTTTTAGGGTTGTAATATGGGAGGGAAATGTGAGATGTATATGGGTAAAGTAGCATGAAAGTCATCAAAGCTAGTGAAACAAAAGTAACACTCAATGTAACATCAAGTGCAAAAACCAATGCTCACTCACAATTGTTTACATCAACTATGATTAATGCAAAAACAAGTTTCACAACTCAAACTTGAGTTCTTGTACACAAACCACATGAAGCATAAATCACACACAAAAATTGATCATAAACAAGATTTTGTAACCATAGGCAGTGACCTTTGAAGGCAACATCCACCTCATATCCAACATACTCAAATAACCCATTCATTAAAACTTTATGAGGAAAGACTAATCATAAACATTTTCTTTTTCTTTTTCTTTTGTTCTCTCTCTTTTTCATATACTGAAAGAAACTACATCAATATGAGAATTTCAATGATAAGACATAAAATAACATCTCAATCATTATAACCAATCCACACATATGCATACCTCTATACCTAGAATTATTGAACATCTATAAATTAAATAATCACAAATATTCCACTAGCTTTATGACTTAGGTAGGAATTTGTTTAAGTTTAATGGTATGTAATGTGGTTAGTATAGAAATAATAGGTAAATAAAGCTTAAGGAGGCTTAACAAGGGAAAATCCATGTCAATAGGGTAGGTTATTTGGCTAATGTAGCTTATGAAACAAAGAATGTCTAACTATATCCATGTTAATGTAAGTGATAAAAATGTAGTTTTGAATAGATTATCAAAGAAAAATTAGGATGTACATGTTATGAAGGTCACACATAAATAAAAGACAATGAGACTAATATAGATGTGTTAGTCTAATAAGGCCTAAAATCTCATTAGCTTTGGCTACCATTAATCACTACTCTTCTAAAGATAATGCACATTGACCAATCATAAGAGTAAAAGTACATGGTAAAGTTTTCATGAAATTCTCCAATCAATTCATTCTCTAATAATAACTATATAGTCCTAGAAGTAATAGAAAATGAGAAATTGTTTGTTCGTTTGTTATATTCTCTCTCTCATTTTGATTGAAAACATAAAACAAGCAAGAAACAAACCAGTATAAAAACACACATGCATATATAACTAGTGTAAAAAAGTAAAAGAAAAGAAATTTTCTTTCCTTATGTTGCCTACCAAAAAGTGCCTTTGTTTAGGGTTGCTGGCTCGACTCCATGTTTTCTCCTCACGTGACAAAATTATGATCTTCTGGTATCATAATTTAAGCGACTTCCATGTGAGGCTGTTTAGGATAGGGTCTTAGTTGAGGTTGTTTTCTTCCATGTGAGGTTGTTTTCTCCACTTCTTCGTCACAAGCCTCTTCCTCCACTTCTTTGTCACAAGCAATTCTTTGAGTGTTACACTTAAGATTCTTAAGCTTCTCACCACTTTATAAAGCCTCTGGGCTAACGTCCCTTGGGTGCACATCATGTTGATATGGATGTTCCTCTTCGATTTGTGGTTCTAGGCATTCGATCTTTTCTGCCATCTCAACCATTTAGCTTGCCATGTTCTAGAGTCTAGGCTTTGTATCTTAGTGGAATCACCTCATATTCTACTAAATTTATGTCATATTCTCCTATAACTGTTGTACACTCTCTTGAAGTTGCTACTGCATACTCTGTTGAAATTGAAGATTGTTAATTATAATAGTTTTGATAATTTCATCCAGGGATATACTTGAATTTTACTAGCTCTCCAACTCTTAAGCATTAGACACGTATCCTGCTAGCATTGCCTTTCATCCTACTAGAATTGTAGGTATTTAGTTGGATATGCTATATATCCTGTTGAATTTGCTATATACCCCTTTGAAATTGAATATTTTTATCATTAAAAGTCTTGATAAAGTCGTCCAGAGATGTACCTGAGTTATGATAAAAAGCTTTTGGTATATATGCGAATTGTTGTGTATCTTACATTCTATTATGGAAGAAATATATTGATTACCCATTCATGAATTAACATTTTTATGATCACTCCAAAAATAATTATAAGGTTGGGAATATGGGTTATGAAAGAAATTACTTCAGTCAATGAATATATACATTTTTAAAATTTTTAAATCACTAATACTAAACAAAAAGTGAAAAGATCAAGAATTAATTGAAAAGAAACAAATTGCAGGCAAATATGTACAAAACACCAATTAAAATCAAGAATAAAAACTAAGCACTGCACTCTCCAACAACACCACCAAAATTGGTAGCGCATCGTAACACTACACAAAATAAACTAGACTACTACTATAATAGTGGTGAGTTTAAGTCAATCCCATAGAGAGTGTTCGGTTTTCTTTTAAAACAAAATTAATTGGTATTTAGGTTTTAGGGGGTTTGGTTTGGTTTAAAATAAGAAAATAAAATGAAACTAAACTAACAAAAAAAATTAAAGAAAACATAAGAAAAATGATGAAAGTGGTGAATTCTCTAGGAACCCGGTTCTTTGGTTCAATCTTGCACTACACCCTAATTAAACATATTTTGATGATTTGTTGTTTTTAAACATCTCCTACAAAACTATTAATTATAGGTTAATCTATTAACCTGAGTTTTCCCATAGGTATTGTTTAATTACGATACGATTGTTAATTAAACCTAACTATCGAATAACCTAGGATAGGTTCTCTAAATTAAAGTGGGTAGTAGCATTACGAATTAGGAAAGCTGATTAATCAACGTAATAACCACATACGATGTATCATTTAACCTAGTTTATTTCATCCCTGATGATTATGAACCATTAGTTGCTACAAATGAATCAACATAACAATTACGAATTAATTGAATATTCTAGAAATGGTTTTATAATAAACCGATCCAATGAACACATTAAAATTATATTTTCATAATACTGAAATCCATACACATTAGATAACATAATCAATTTCTAAAGAGAGAAAGAAAACAAAAAATAGAAGGACAGATACACTTAACTGGGTCATCGGCGTTAATGTCACCTCCGAACAGTCACCGGGATGTCTACCCCTCTATGGGTCTCCCATGGTTGAGAGCTTCCATGGCTCTCTTCAACAGTTCCCTAAGGCTTCCTTATTTTTCCCAACTGAAAACCACCTGACAAATCTTAAGTCTCACGACCATCACTCTCTTTTTCTTACACTAGATAGCTAGGTTTAAAGTTTGGTGAGGTGTCCCTCTCACGCTTTCAGTTCTTCTCCAACCGAAACACACCAAAACTTTTATATGTTTTAAAATTCTATAGTTTTAAAAAATGTGACCTAGCTATAGTCATACATGTATTCCATGAGTCATTCTTTCCAGCCCTGCCATATGTGCTATTATCCAACTTTTATTTTGTCATTGAATCTTTGTCATGCTGCAGTTGACACCTTTGTTTTATACCTTAAATACTAGTGGAATGGCAGCTAGCGTATGTCACCATGCAGTCCCATGCATAGCCATCCACCATCCATCATCTAGCCATCACTCTCCATACTTCTCTTATAGTAAAATACTAGGTTATTGTTAAATGGATAGGTGGTGGTCATGCAAATCCATGCACAGCTGTTAGTGATTGCTCACGGCTGTGCATTTTTTCTAGCTTTGGTCGTGAGCAACATAGCTTAGTTCTTCTTCTTTATGTTTTCATTTCTTATCTTCTTGTCTTTATTTGCTCTAATCTTCCTCATTCTTGTTACATGAAAACAAGCGGATATGAATCTTTTAAAAAAGGGCCAAATATAGTGCTTTCGGCTCACTTTAACTCCTTTTCTTTCTAATTATGCCTAAAATCACATTTAAGTCAAAGTGAATATCTTATGCAATTTCATGTCATTAATCACCAAGTATTATAGAATAATTACACAATCAATTAAACACCTATCATCTACCCACTTTAACTCATTTTAATTCCTTTCATGAAAAGTTTGGGTGATTTTTTAACCCTAGATTATATGTGCTAGATAAGGGGTCATTCCTCATACCTTGATTTCCTTATTAAGTAGCCATGTAGTTTTTTTCATCATTGTAATTAAATGCTAAGTCAGTACTAATGCATGCATGGAATGGATGCCTATATATGTCACATTGATGACATGGCTCCCTATTGCCCATATTTTAATCTAATCATTTTCATATGAATTAAAATATTTGTTATATGTGTTAGTAAATCTAAAGATGCTCACACCTTATAAAGGGATGCCTTTAACTTCCCTTTACTATTTTGTTCAACAAATTTCTTTTCAAGGTCTCTATAATTTCTTTAACCTACTAAAAAATCTTTGTATGAGTAGTGCCTAAAGCATTAATGTCTTCCAAGGTTTGACATGTTAGTGTAAGGCATCATATAAAAACCACATCACCAGTTGTAAAGATACTGATAATAAGGGGATGACTAAGAAGAGCTCCATATCTCTCCCAAGATTTATGAAATGCTTTTCATCCTTCTATTGGAAGCTTTATATCACAAACCTAATTCCAATCCTCAAAAGATTTCTTTTTAATTAAGATTAATTATATACTTGCCTGATCTTTTATGCAATATAGGAGGCACCTCATCCAAAGCTCATCTTATATAAGTTCATTCAATGTTTTTGGGATCATTGAATAAAACCCCTTAATAAATATGATCATATCTTCATTAGATAATCCATTAAAGGTTAGAAGTAAGTGTATATAAATTTACTTCAACTTATAATGTTGCACCTTTTTCCTCGATCTTATTTATGAGGGATGGAATTTATAATAAGCAATTAGATGTCCCTCATGCAAATCCTCTATGCCTTTTGTTGCTTCCATGTCTTCTCTCATTATTACCTCATTCTTTCTATAAGTTTATATGTTTTTGGAATCTAATTGAAGTAGGGAATCTAAGTTATCACTTTTAGATCTCGTACATTGCATCAACTACATAAAACAAAGCAAAACAAATCATACATAAAATAAGAATAAAAGGAAAGAAAAATTAACATTAATAAAATATCAATTAGACTCTTTATTACTTCATTCTTTCTATAGGTTTATATGATTTTGGAATCTAATTGAAGTAGGGAATCTAAGTTATCACTCTTGGATCTCCTACATTACATTAACTACATAAAACAAAGAAAAAGAAATCATAACTAAAAGAAAATAAAATAAGAATAAAAGTAAATAAAATTTAATATTAATAAAAATATCAATCATTGTTCGTTGACAATGAGGTTAAATACTTGATCATTACCAAATCTATAAGCACACAAAGTCAATTTTAGTAAGTTTATAGATTAGAGTGCTCCAAAGTATGGATTTCCATAAGGGAATATGTCATTATAATTACTAATATTAGGTAACCAAGAAAACTAAATAAAACTATATTTTAATAGAAGATATCTAAACTAATGAACTAATAAAACTAATGAAACGAAGATCAATTAAGCAAACATTAGCATTTTTATTCATTAAATTAACGAAAGCAAAACATAAAAAATAATTCTAAATATAAAAGAAATAAGTAAAAGATAAGAAGTATAGAAGATATCAGTAGCTCATCTTATCCTTACTCCAAGTATTCCCCCAATGCTAAGAAAGAAGAAAACTATTAAAAAAAAACTAAACTAGTGGATCTTAAAAGTTCACTGAAAGAAAAAATAAGTAAAACTAATAAAAATATTTATAGTTAGAGTTACAAAATTAGATTTTTAGACTACTTAAACTTCAAAAATCATATGTCCATATAATTTATGTTCGAAAACTAGCACTAGACTAGCATTAATAGTAATGTCAGTCTTATTCTAGAACTTTACCCATTGCAAAGTCATTTATAATTAACACTTGATACAAAATTGTAACTAATACTAGTTTTATACTATTTCTCTTTTAAAAAATTAAGATGAGTCTAGCGTCGATCTAAGATAAACTATAACATTGACCTTGTCCTGATTCTCAGTTTCTCAGATCTTTAAAAAATATAAGAGCCTATCTATACACAAGTTCAGTGTATATTAAGCATATTCAACTAACTTCCCCACTTTTGACATCTTTAAGGTAGAATTGACTTCCTATGCTTTACAAATTGTAATGCATCCTCTTATCTTCCAAATGACTCTAAAATCTCTTTAATTGGACAAATATGGATAAAGTTGCACTAGATTCCTTGTTTACTCCTTAAAGTCATCATGTACAACAAAATGAACTATACTAAAGAAAGCATTATAAAACCCATATTAAATATGTTATAAATGTGCCAAACATCAAGAATTTAACCTTAGATAACATATAAAATATAGGCCTACTAGTCAAATCCCTATAAAGCATTAGAAATGTAAAATTTTGTAGGTTTTAGAGTTTCAAGGAAATAAGATCTTTGGGATTTTTCCTGCTCAAATAAACACTTTTTTTTCTCTTCAAGTCCTTAACTTTTCATTTAATTTATTAATTGGTGAAGTTCCTAGTGACCTGACTATTCACAAGTTAAGAATGATGTAGGACAAGGGGAACATACTACTTTTTATGGTGATGCATTGAATAAGGTATCAAACTTTCAATCAAGTAGGTTGGAGTTGAGAAGTCAAAGAAAAAGCTATATTCTAAGTTGGAGGCAAAAACAACATAATTTTATAACATAGTTTTCTCATTAATCAAATACACCACCATTAAGGAATTGCCCATAAAACTATAATGAATCATAAGATATTTGCACTTTGCTTCTTACATAACAACTTTGTTAAAATTTTTGTATTTTTATGAAAAAAATTAGTTATGCTTATGATTAAATGGAGAAGTAAAAAATGTATGACTATAAATGGTTACAGGAATGATATTGTCAAAGATGTTATTGTTGTGAGTATGATTATGTTATGATTGTGTGAAAGGTGCTTAAAGAAATGCTTAAAAGGGGTTTTTTTTTTATTGGAATGCAATGATTTCATATTATTTATATAAGGGTATCACAAAAAGGCTATAAAAAATTTATAATAGATTGAGAAGGAAGCCTTTTATAGGTACTTAGAGATAACTAGTGTAACATCCCGTTACCGATGCGATGAGCATATTGGTACGGGTAGAGCTGATAGCGCATATTTGTGATCGAGTGTTTTGTGGCCTCTGAGTATAGAGAGAGATAAATCATTCTGCACATGAATTTGCATAGTGTCATGCATTCATGATTTGTTCCGGCATATGATTGTGATTGTGTTTTGTGATTATGTGAATTGTGATTTATTGAGTGTGTATAGTGAATTTGAGTGAGAAGTGACTTTTGAGAGTGAGAAATTGGAATTTGAGTATAGCGTTGTGCTTTTTGTATTTTTGAGGAATTATGAGAATTTTTCT
>JAOSBK010000004.1:10817144-10828537 GCA_027568895.1 Erythroxylum shatona
AAAGAGTTAGGGTTTAATGGTGATTTTGAAGATCTTGAAGCTAACTCAAGTAAGTAGCATATTGTTCCTTATGATTTATTGAATGAGATATGTATGATGATGGGTTAAATGATCACAAAATGTTGTTTTATATATGATGGAATGTGGTTGATGAAATAAGCACATAATTGTCTTGCCTTTACATACATGATGATTGATGTTCATAAGATGTTGTACTGATAATTTAGCAATAAAAGGATCATTAAAATGATGTAGAAATTGTGCAGAAAATTTGACTGATAAATGGAGTTTTCATGTTCTATTTTTTATAGATAAAAATATGGATCATTGATTGTTTTAGACATGGATTGGGTTGAGATTTGAAGTTAGAAAAAAAAGAAAGTGTAGTGTCTTGAAAAGGGAAGAACTAGGATGAAAGTTTAGAGATAAAGTGATAATGGTGTTGAAAATGTGCTAGAATATGTAAGCCATAACATTTCCATTGTATTTGTATTGGTATTTTAGCCACGAATTGATCTACAAATATCCAAATGGAATGATTTTTATCTGCATTAAATTAAAGACATATGGCTACATTTTGAATGAAGAAATAGAATTCAAATTCTTTCTTTAAGAGTTTCGAAATCTGACTTGTGTACTGGGTGCTGAAAGTTGATGATGAATCTATATATATGTATATGTTCTCTTACTTGTGTTCATGATCAATCATAAGCTATAAATTGCTTATGGATGCTACTAAGTTGAATTGGAGTTAGAATAATGGGTAAATGATGAGAAATTAAATTAGAGATGATATACCAAGCATAGGGTAGAGAATGTAGTAAGTAAAAAGTCAGAAATCTGGAAATAAGAATGCAATTGGATATGCTTTGGTGCAAGAGGCATAACTTTTTCTGTAGAACTTTGATTGAGGTCATTTAAGTATTCTTAGAAAGAGTACTTTGACTTCTACAACTTCTTTGAAGACCCTAATAAGATATTTTTACATCTAGAGGGTAAAAATTTAAGATTTCTATAAGTGACCCATAAAGGTCTGTTTAACAGACATGGATGTCCACCTAATGGACATTCACGGGTCAAGTGATCTTAATTAAGGTGTAAATTGGTCTTAAATGGAACCCAGAATGATCCTTGGATTATGGGACTAATGTATGATATGTTTGAAGCCAAAATGGAGGTTAAAACTTAGTGAATGAAAGGATAATATCAAAGTACCAAAGACATGAGTGTAATGTGAATGAAGATGTTCATATGATTGTAATCCTTATGATTCAAAGAGTTGAGTAATGTGTATTAGGTGAATGTGAATGAGAATTGGGTATAAGAGCATATATGAATTATGAAATGAGAATGTGCATAAGATGTGAATTTAGATAATATACCTGGGATTGTCATTGAGCATGCATTAAACACAACACATATACATATGTATATGATTAAGTGTTCATATGATTGTGCAATTAAAAATATGTGTAAATGTATATTACATAATGTTAATACATAGGACAGAATGTCCCCATCCAAAAGTTTTCAAATCATGGAAGCTAATGCTAATCCGGAACATACTGTGAGTCGACCTAGATGGTCTTACTTACTGTTTGTTCTGTTTAAATTCTGTATTGAATTATTAATGAATGTGATTGTGATGGTACTAATTCTAGACAATGAAGGTCTGAGACTTGATGTATGAATGTGATACTGAAGTGCTACTTGTATGTGAATGTGACGAACTAAATGCTTCTTGATATGAATGATTGATTATGAGAGATGCATTTCATACATAACTTGATTGTTAAACGCCAGACCTAGTTCTGAAGAAAAATGTGAATATGTATATATATGAATGAAAAGTTAATTCTAAACTTAAATGATGAATGCCAGAATAAGGTCCAATGATATGTGAAAGTGACTGATTAATCATATGATTGAATGAGAATATGAAAATGTGATGCATTTCATTACATGAATGCATAAAAGATAAAAGTAGTTGTGACCAGAGTCGCCAATATAAAGAGCTTAAAGCTCATAATGTGATAAGAGCCTCTAGCTCAGTTGTGAATGTACACGGTATCCACTAAGAGATATGGGATATGGAATTTATTATCTGATACAGGTCGATATCCACAAGAGATATGGGCCAGCTTGGTATCCACAAAAGATATGGGCCAACAAAAAGGCACTCAGTCACAATAATATTAATTAAAAGTGAGTCTCATGTGCATTACATATAAAATCGATATGTATATTTTAATAGTTTGAATGCTTTCTAAATGTGATTTATGCTTAAGTGAGCATGCAATGTACATGACTCAATATGATGAAATGTATGTGTTATGTGATTCACTGAGGATAGTCACTCACTGAGTTTGCAAAAACTCACACAAAATTTGCAATATTTTTTCAAGCTTAGAAGAATTATCCCATTAGGCAAACGGGAGTATATCCACTACATTCAAGTAAGAGATAAAGGTCAGGACCAGTTCATATTTGCATTTGTATTTCTTCTTTGTGTATTAAATTGAGTCTTCCGCGATTATTGTACAATGTGTATTTGAATATTTCTATATGTAATAACTTTCCAAAGTGAAAGGGTTTATAAATGAAATTGATCTTGAGTATAATAATAATAAATGTGATTTTGATGTTATGAAAGAAAAAATGGGCCCAATTTGATTATTGATTTCTGCATATGTGTACATTATTTTAAAAAAAATTTGTAATGAGATTTTACTGACTGATTGTACTAGCATGTTACCCTCGCGGGGCAAGTTCTCAGACATCACTAAGGATGTTGGGTACATGTCATGCGAGAGTAGGGTGCTACAATTATTCTCTAATTTTATATCAAAAATTTACTCATCTAAGTTATTTAAATTTAGTTAAGTAAAACTAAATTATTTAAAACAAAAGAATATCTAGGTTACAAACGTCATAAGTTTTCTTAGTAAGCCTGTACAATAAATGGAGTTATACTTTTATACTTAAATAATATAATCAGGTTGTTAATATATATAATTAATATTTATTTGATATATTTAATTTTTAAAATTTAAAATTCTTATCAAAATTAATATAATCTCATTATATTGCTTTTATCTAGCATAATTTAATTATAAATGATAATTTTTTAAAAATTTATTTGATTATAATTATTAATCTATTAAATAATTAATTTAATAATTAAACTCTTGAAAAGCTAAATTAAATTCTACAACATTTCCTAATTTATTAAACTAATATAAATTTAATTTAATTGATAAAATTAGCTTAATAAAAAATTAAGACCTTAAAAATTAAGAAGGGAGGCTCTTAACCTCCCTTATAGTTTTTAAAAATTTTAAAAATTCTCTCTTTTTTAACATTCTTTTAAAAAACTCCTAATTTCACATAATAAAAATCATAACTTTTAAAGTTTTAGAAAAGGAATGAGAATTATTTAAAAAATATAGTGTTTTCTCTTTTTTAAAAAACTAGAGTTTATGAAATTTATTTAAAATTAAACTAAATTATAATTAAATTTTAACTATGATTATACAATTATAATTTAATCCTAAAAATCAGATGTTTGATATTTTGGTCTTGAAATTTCTTAAACTTTGATATTATCATTAACATAAATTAAATTTTCTCTCTTTAATTGTTCTATATGTATGACCTATTAAGTTCTTAATATATTGTAAATTATATATTATAATTATAAATAATAATTTAAAATTAAATAAATTAAATCTCATTTTGATTTATCTTTCATTCTTTAATTTAAACAATTTATAATTACAAATTAAGATTGATATCTATTAACATATAATAACCATCTAAATAATAAAAAAATTTAAAATGGTTTGATTTAAACTATTCGACTAAACGTAAAATTTTAATTTTTAAATATGCAATATTTCAATTATACATAAAATATAGAATTAATATCAACTCTATTTACAATTCAATCATATTTTTCCTTGTATATTAACAATTGATATTTATAAATAATATTTTTTAAATATCAATTCACTAAGTATAGAGAATTCAAAAATAGTTATTAATAAAAAATGATAGAATATTCCCTTAATTACTTTAGAGTAATAAATCTTTTTTTTTACTTACTCAACTATCTTTATATAGCTTGTATTATATTCAAGTAATATATATTAAACTGTCATCTATTGGTTATCCAGGCAAAATTTCTAACAAAAAATGCTATCAAATATGCACTTTCATTAATAAGTTCTTAACTCACAACATACAAGATCCATCAAAATAGGAAGTACAGAGCATACTTTGAATCACACAAACATGACTAATTTACGACATAGTACTAGTCTCACAATATTTTGCTAGAACACTTCTAGCTCTTACTCACACTCACACTCACAATTTTTGGATGATTTGTATCAAGGCTTAATACATCTATTTATAATAGTTTACAAACAACTTCAACCACGCACTTAAGTTGGCTTTCTTTATGCTAAGTGTCTAACTTTCCATCACATAATATTTGGTCAAGTCTGTAAATCTCCATCACACAAAGTAATAGCTTATGATAATTATTGTTGATTTCTAACACTCCCCCTCAACATTAGTTATTCCTTTTTTATTTCTTTTCCCGATATCATGCCAAGTTAACTTCAAAACTTTTCAATTTTCACTCTATTGAGATCTTTAGTAGAAAAGTCTACCATTTGACCTTTTGTACTGATTTTCTTCATCTTACTTTCTTCTTATAGGACTTTTTCCCATACATAATGATAATGTATTTCCACATGTTTTGTTCTTGTAGGAAAAATTGGTTTTTAAGTTGAACGTATAACTGGTTGATTGTCACAAGGCAGTCGTACTGCATAGTTTACAACTTGATGGAGATCTTCTGTGAGTTGCATCAACCATGGACTTTCTTAAGTTGCCACTACCACTTCTCTGCATTTTGCTTCAATGGTAGACAATGAGATAGTCAGTTGTCTCTTACTACACCAAAAGACTATTCCTGAACTAAGGTAGAACACATAACTTATAGTTGAACGACGAGAGTCATGGTCTCCTACTTAATCAACATCACAATAGCTGGAAACTCTACATTTCTTGCGTCTTCCATATAGTATATCATAGTCAATTGTGCCTTTGACATAAATTAAGATTCTTCGAACTGCTTCCAAATCTTTTTTGGATTCTACATGGACCTATTAACCACTTTAATAGTAAAGGCAATATCGGGTTGCGACAAAGTTAGACATATTAAACTACCTACCAACTATCAATAAATTATTAGATCTTCCAAATCTTTGCCTTCTACTAAGTAGAATATAGTATTAACCTCTACTGGTGTCAATACATGTTTGCATTAACCTTATGGTTGTTTCATATAGATTTTTTGGGACTAGTTCTCCATGTAGGAAAGATTTTTTTTACATCCATCTGCCATAACTTCCATGACTTGCTAGTTGCCAATGCTAGAAAAACATATACAGTAGTGATTTTTGGCACTGGACTAAAAGTTTCATTATAGTCCAATCCATATTGTTGTGAAAAACCCCGAGCAACAAGTCAAGCTTTGTATCATTCAATTAAATCATCTGGTTAGGTCTTCAACTTATAAACCATTTGTATGATATAGGTTTTACATTCTTGGGTTTTGCCATTAAATCCCCTATCTCATTTTGATTCAATTCTTGGATTTCATCTTCTACAGCTAATCTTCATGCCTTACTTTTGGATACTTCTTTATAAGTAGTTTATAGAATCTTCAACTAGAGTTGCATTAGCATATCTAGGATTTGGCTTTCTCAGTCTAGTTGATCTTCATACAATTTGTTAGGGAGCTTCTTCTACTTCAAATTCCTCTATTTAGTTTGGCCTTTCTTCTTCATGAACCTTCTAATGCACCCCAATTTGCTATAGATTTTTCTTTTTTGGTGAACTAGATGTGCCTTCACTACTATCTTCAATTTCCAAAGGTACTTCTTTATCTTCATTACTTTGTTGAACATTTTCAACATTTTACCAATCCTTTATTTCTTTTAGTTCTTCAATCTCTTTCTGGTTCGTAGCATCTCCAACCTTTTCTCTAACCATCATATCTAACAAAGCTAGCCTTCTTGTCAAACTTCTTGTGTGGATTATTTGGTATGAATACATAACATACATAGCCAAATAAGTGAAAATAACTAACCATTAGCTTGATCTTCCATAACTTCTCAAATGAAGACACAACTCCCAATGATGCTTAAGGAAGTCTATTAAATTCATGAGTTGTTTTCTTCATACATTCATCCCATAATTGTGGTGGCACATTTTTGGCATGCAACATGCTTTTACATATCTCTGCAAGATGTTTATTCTTTCTTTCAGCAATGCCATTCTATTGTGGTGCACCTAAATATGTTAGCTATCTTTTTTTATCTTGCATTGTTGCAAGAATTGCACAGACTCTGCTAATGTATACTCTCCTCCATTATCTGTGCGAAGACACTATAGTTTGTTGTTTAATTCTTTTTTAACCCTCTCCTTAAATTCCTTGAATTTTCTTAAAGCTTCTAACTTCTCTTTTAGAAAGTCAACCCATACATATCTAGAAAAATCATCAATGAAGGTTATCATGTATCGAAAACCACTAATTGATGATTGTTTTACTGGGAGAAACACATCTGAGCAAACTAGCTCTAGTGGCACTTTAACTTTGAACTTAGACTCTTCATATAGCAATGGATGGGCTTTACCATACTGACATTCTACACACACTGTGTTTTCTCGAACTTCAAGTTGAGGAAGTCCTTTAATCATTGACTACTTCATCATTGCCTTTAGCTTATGATAGCTAACATAACCTAGTCGAGCATGTCAAAGATTAGTTGTCTCATTCTTTCTTGTTTTATCCATATATGCTACTTGAGTATTCATCACATAGATGGACTCGAGTCGTTTACCTTCCATGATTGGCTCACTCATTATCTTCACACTTTGGCACATCTTGACATCATCAAGACCAAAAATCACAAAGATACCAGAAGATTTCAACTGGGATACTGACGGCAAATTCTTCTTAATTTCAGGAAAATGATAAACATTTGGCAGTTGTACTTAGTGTGAGTTAAACTAAGGTGCAATTACTATTTTGCCAATGTGAGTGATCGACATTTTGGAGTTGTTAGTAGTCATCACAACTCTGCTTCCCTTATATTCTAACATGTTTAGAAGCCTCAACACAACTCTTCTTCCCTTGTATTCTAACATGTTCAGAAGCTTATTGTTATCTCTAGTCATATAATTAGAACGTTTGGAGTCAACAATCAAATCATGCTTGTAGTTTGATACTTTATCATGAGCAACTGCATGGGCTTGTTTTTCTTGCAACTTTGAGAGGACACTTTCCTCCTCTTCAACTTTTACTTCTTTTTCTACTACTTCATAGACATGAAGATCCCATTCATCCTCAATATCACTCTAGGTTGAAGCCGCAGCATTGCCTTCAACACACTTATACCAGCAATCTCAAGAGAAATGGCCTTTCTTACCACAATTTTAGCATTCATCATTTTTTTCTAATGTTGGTCATCTTCTCGATCATTGTTGTGCTTGACCTGTCTTGCTTCACCATGCTTGAAGCCTCTATTCTGATGGTTCTTTGAACCTTCACCTAGCTTTCTCTCCTTTTCTTTCCCTTTAAAATTTCTTTTGTTAGTGTAGAGAGTTTTCTCCTCATCTTTGATTGTAACTCCAGACATTTGTTTAGCTAGTGCTTCTTGATTAGCTAACAAATTTTCCAACTTTGTCAAAGTTGGTTCTTGAGCCAATCCACGAGCAGCAATGATAAGAGCATTATATTCTCGTCGTAGACCATGAGTAATATTTATCCTCATCCTTGTTATAGTTATTGCATTTTTTGGATCCAATTTGGGATCTCATAACATACTGCCTTTACTTGATCAAAGTATTGGTTGATTGTGATGTCTAGTTTTGTGAGTGTTCAAAGCTCATTCTCGAGCCTCTTCAGCTTTGCTTCATTTGTTTTTGAAAACTATGTTGCCAAAGCATCCCAAGCTTCCTTTAATGTCTTAGTGTCTTTGATATGTTACAGGAGATCATATTCGATGGTCACTGAAAGTGTGTACATAGCTTTGCCACACATGATTTTATATTTTTTGAGCTCCTCCGGATTAACTGGGGTAGTTTCTTGATCACCAACAACACTCCATAAATCCTGACCTAACAAATAAAAATGGATACAAGTACTCTAGTTGTTATAATTAGTGTGATTGAGTTTCTTAATTGAGATGGATGAACAGACCAGATCTAATAGTGACTTGGTAATGTCTTCAAATAACTAAGTAAGTTTTGCCCTTGACAACAACTTCATAGTGCTAGACTGTGCACTTTCCTTTGGTACATCGATGTCTGATCACACTCACCTTTTCTGATGTCAATCCTTGATCGCCTACTCTAATACCACTTATTGGCTATTTGGGCAAATTTTCAATAACAAAAAATGCTATCAAATACGCAGTTTCATTAATATGTTCCTAATACATAAAGAAAGTAGTAAAATAGTGATTATTTTTAATGCACAAGGTGCGTCAAAATGGAAAGGACAAAGCACACTTTGAATTACACAAATACTACTAATTTGTGACATGGTACTACTCTCACAATATTTTTTTATAAACTTATGGCTCTACACTTACAAATTTTGGATGATTTATTCCAAGGGATAATACATCTATTTATCCTAGTTTACAAACAATTTCAACCACACACTTAACTTTGCATTCTTTATGCTAAATGTCTAACTTTCCATCATACAATATTTGGTCAAGTCTTAAATCTCCATCACACAAAGTAATAGACTTAGGATACTTATTGTTGATTTTTAACATCACCAAAATATTGTAAAATATATAATAATTTTTTATACGTTAATTTTAAATCTAAAAATCAATTATACAATTATAATGATGAGTACATACTAGACAAACTATTAATGTTTTATTTAGAATCATTATTATTGGGTAAATTTATTGAACTTTATTCTCTAATAAGTACCTATATATTTATTTAAATATCTTCATATTTTAATTTATAAAATTAATTAATTTTCATAATAAAAAACGCAACGTATGTTATTTTTCCTATTTTATCAATATCCCTTCTTGATAAAAATATAATTAAAAATTCATAATTAGTACTTAATTAATGTATGATTTTATTATAGTTTTAATTTTATAGTAATTAGACTAAAACTTTTATCTTTAATATTAACTATTAAATATAATGGACAAAAAATCTGAAGATAAAGAACAATTTTATTGAATAAATTAATTATGTCATATATAAATAAAAACTAAATCAATAAGAAAATAATAAATTTATAAGCACAGCTGAGCACACCACCGCTTGTTTTAACAGAAGCGATAGAAAGTTGAGGAATTTAAGAGACGGTGGCTAATAAAAAAAAAAAGCGAAATTAGTTTTCAATTGCGGTGCATTTTTAGCCATTTCCCCTTAGTCTGCATTCGCTTAGCTCTTGCATGGCTTGTCTTGGGTAAAAATCAATTTAACACTGATTTGATTACATTTACAGCCTAAGTTAACTACACGGCTCCAACATGCCTACGTAAATCTTTATGCGAATATCTTTCCCAGTCCATTAAAAATAACAAGCAAAGCAGCCCCAATTATACGAAGATAATTTAAAAGAAAACTTGAGACACTGATTGATGGAAACAAAAGTTTATTCCACGTTCCTCGTTAAGTCTTGTTATGTACCTTCCATTTCTCATTCTCTTGCCAGCTTTAGAAGTTCCCCGTTTGAAACTAAAACACACCACACAACATCATAGTATATATATATATATATATATATAAGAACCTCTTTAATTATATCTGTGCTTGTGGAGGCGCAGAATCTATCCATACCAGTTGAGAATACCTTTTTTCTCCTTATCCGCCATGATTAAGTTAAAAAGAGAGGAAAAGTAGTCGTACAAAGGAATTTTTACTTCAAAAAAGCCAAATTGGCTTTCACCTTTTAATCTTCAATTTTACCTTGCTTTTTGTGTAGGTCCTAAGGAATTTCATTCCAGGCCATTTACGCGTATGGAGATATCATACTATATAGCTGGAACCGAGTGGCATGAAAGTGACAATGATTCTTGATTGGAAACAATCAACTCTATTTGCTGTCCGTACTCTTTACTTTCTGTCTCCAGTGAGCCTTGTTATAATTGGATCTGCTTGAGTTCCTTATTGTATATATGGGAAAAGAACCTTTTAAAGGTTTAAATTAATAGAAAAAGAAGTTCCATATCAAATAATCAGTTTGTAAAGAAGCTTGTTAGAGCTGTTGAAAAACTGATTCAAAATATCTTAGATTTAGTTAGGATAAATGTCTTTTCTTTATATTCGAATGAGTCTAAATTTAGTTGTTTTTGTTCTTAGTCTTTAGGTCATTATCTAGTCCATAGGAAGATATTTTGTTGAGTTTGTTGAGTCTAAAGTGCCTATAAATAGTACTACTTTTATTGAATAAAGATATCCCTCGCAATGTTTTGTTCGTTTTTCTGTTGTTCATCAATTTCCCTTTTATAGTTGTTTTTCTTTTCTCTGCTCAAAACCAACATTGTGGTATCAGAGCCTATATTGGTCCATTGGGTAATTGAATGCTTTAGTTCATTGGGTATGGCTTAAATCCTCTTTTGGGTCCTTGAAAGAGACACACAAATATAGCTTATATTTTAGGAGTTGGGAAATACGTGAGTGAGAGACACAAATATAGCTTTTTGGTAGTTGGGAAACACGTCATTGATATATGAGATGGCAGCACTTGGGTCTTCAACTTCATCTCCGTTCATACCCATTTTTAATGGAGACAAGTATGAGTTTTGGAGTATCAAAATGAAGACTTTGTTCAGGTCTCAAGAGTTATGGGATCTGGTTGAATATGGAATAGTTGATTTGGTAGATCCTGATGAAGAGGAGGAGGAGAGATTGCGTGAAAACAAGAAAAAAGATGCCAGAGCCTTGTTTTTTATTCAACAAGCAATGCACGAGACAATCTTCTCTCGTATTGCTTCAGCAAACACTTCCAAGGAGGCATGGGATACATTGAAGAAGGAATACCAGGGCTCTTCGAAGGTAATCACTGTAAAATTGCAAACGCTTCGTCGAGATTTTGAAACATTGTTAATGAAAGATAATGAACTGGTGCAAGAATATTTAGCAAGGGTTATTGAAATTGTAAGTCAAATGAAAGCATATGGTGAAGATATCAGTGATGAAACTGTTGTTGCTAAAGTGTTAAGGAGTCTAACACCTAAGTTTGATCATGTCGTTGCTGCGATTGAAGAGTCGAAAGATTTATCTGTGTTTTCTTTTGATGAACTGATGGGGTCCCTTCAAGCTCACGA
>JAOSBK010000004.1:10828637-10842370 GCA_027568895.1 Erythroxylum shatona
TTTAATTTGGACCTAGAATAAACATATGGTTTATTCATTAAGTTGAAGGGCTAATAATGAGAAATTTTGTATATGTAATACATGGAAGATACTACTCACTATCAGAGGACCTATCGCCATGACTTATATATTTGATTTCTTGTTATATGTGGTGGTTTTGGGTTAAATAGACCAAGTGGGAGAATGTAAGATTTTTGATCAAACCTTACTTGCCTATATATAGTCCATTTAATCATGACCCGTAACTCCCGCATATGTTGTGTCACCCACTTCCTCAACCTTCCGCCTCTGTGATGGACAGTATGGTATGGAAGTGTTGTTTAAAAATAAACGTCGGTTTTTGTTTGATCTCTATCTTCACCTACGCATTTGACACCATCGCTTGGCTAAGGAGGATGATAGAAGCTCCAAATTTCTTAGATCTATGTTGGAAGGCAACGGTTGGAGGTATTTTGGTTAAATTTCCACTGCTTGCTTCACATATATATATGGTTATATATGGTCTTTATATACATGAATTTTGTACGTAAATGTTTGTATGAAATGCATGCTAATGTTAGGTTTCATTTTACAAAGATCATCAACTTCGTCTTTCCGGGGAGATGTCACTTCATCTTTATTGTAGAAAATCGATTCATCATTGCTCGCCGATTTTTTCTCCTCCTTTTCTGAGTTTCATTTCTGTAGACTGTGTAGTCTGACGAGTCTAATGAGTCCCTATCACTTGATGGCGAGACCTCTTGGAGGAAAAAGCTAACAGTTCTAGAATCGTCCATTGTCAATCGCTAGGGCTTTCTCTGATTACTCCCATAAATGGTTGATACGTACAACTTCGGCTTATTGAAGCTTAAAACAACTAGAATGCCATTAGAAGAAGCGACTCAAATAAATAAAACTCTCTTTCTCTTATTCTTTGCGAATTTTTTTTAAAAGAAAGTTGCTCGTATGATTATGCGTTTCTCGATATCTTGCCAACTAGTAGAAGCCATATTAACTCATTCAACTTATCATTATCTATATTATTATCTTAAAAAGTATCTCTTGAATCTGAAAAGAGATTATCATTTCTCCACTGATGAAGTTTACGTCTCCATTTTTTGTCTCTATAAACCGTCAAGACAAGAAATAGAAGAAAAACGAGAATGTAAATGGAAATGAGTTTCAGACCAAAGCTTTAACAAATGCAAATCCAAGAAAGAACAAAAACAAGGAAACAAAATGAGTAGACTGTTAGATGAAAGCGAAATATAGAAGAAAACTGACTAAAGATACAGGTTGAAATGTTTCTATCAAGGCTTCTATACTTCTTCTACAGAGGGCCAGAAACCTTTGCCTTTCCCTACTTTAAGTATACATCTGATCAACATCTTCAAAAACCATTTTTTGGATCCCTCTTCTCTATCTTCCTTAATTCCACGTTTTGCTTTCTGATCATCCATTTTCAGAGACCAGAAGTATATGGAAGAACGTTCTTGACTGGTAGCTACAACATAAACGAACAAAACCTACATTTGTTCAAAATCCTCTCTCTTTTCTGAATTTGGGTTTGTCTATCCGACATACCTATAGGAGTAAAGGTTGGCATAAAAATGTTTGACCAAGCATCTTCCTTTTCTTGGCTTTTAGGTGCCTCCCTCCCAAAGACTAAGCCTGTACAGTAGTTGTTGAAAATGATTCAAAATATTTTAGATTTATTAAGGATAAATAAGTCTTTTCTTTATGTTTGAATGAGTCTTAATTAGTTGCCTTTTTGTTCCTAGTCTATAGGTCATTATCCAGTCTATAGGAAGATATTTTGCTGAGTTTGTTGAGTTTGTAAAGTGCCTATAAATAGCATTGATTCTATTAAATAAAATTATCTCTTGCAATGTTTTGTTTCATAGTTCCTCTGTTCATCAGTTTCCCTTTTATATTTGTTCTTTCGTCTGCGCAAAACCAACAATGTGGTATCAGAGCCCACTTTGGTCCATTGGCCAATTGAATGCAAGTAAACTTTAGGTTTATTGGGTATGGAATAAATCCTTTTTTGGGTCCTTAAAAGAGAGACACAAATATAGCTTTAGGAGTAGGGAAACACGAGAGTGATATATGAGATGGCAGCACTTGAGTTTTCTTCTGCTGTTGGATTTTCTTCTACACAACCACTTCTACCAATCTTCAATGGTGAGAAATACGAGTGGTGGAGTATCAAAGTCAAAACACTGCTCAAATCACAAGATTTATGGGATTTAGTGGAATACGGGTATATCGATATATTAGAACCAGACGAAGAAACAGAGAGGAGATTGAAGGAAACTAAGAAGAGGGATGCCAAAGCAGTCTTCATTCTCCAACAAGCAGTGCATGACACTATTTTTCAAGAATTGCAGCAGCAACTACATCAAAGGAAGCTTGGTCAATACTGCAGAAGGAGTTTCAAGGTGATGCAAGAGTACTAGTGGTAAAATTACAGTCACTAAGACGAGATTTTGAAACCTTGATTATGAAAAATGATGAATTAATAACTGATTTTTTGTCAAGGGCACTGACAATAGTCAGTCAAATGCGCTCTTATGGTGAACAAATTTCTAATGAAACAATTGTTGCAAAAATTTTGAGGAGCTTGACACCAAAATTTGATCATGTAGTAGCTGCTATAGAAGAAGCTAAGGCTTTTTTGATTCTTTCAGTTGATGAACTGGTGGGGTCCCTTCAAGCTCACGAGTCACAAATCAATAGAACGGTTGAAAAGTATGACGAAAAGGCATTTCAGGTGATTGATGAAACAATCAAACATGAAAAAAATAATCATTCGGTATGTCCTTATTGTAAAAAAAACAAACCACCCTCATTATAAATGTTGGTGGAGACCGGACATTAAAAGCAACAAATGCGGTTAATTGGGACATATAAAAAAAGTTTGTAAAAATGCCTCACAAAAAGATGCCAATGAAGCAGCTATGGTCCACCTTCAAGGAAATGATGTGTTATTCTAGCATACGATGCCTACATCCATATCAGAATATGCCCCATGACAAATATGTTTATGCCTATGACCATGCAAACAACCATGTTTATGTTTATGGAGAAGAGATCTCTACGATCATGCCCATACCAATGCCTACATTGATCACGACATTTTGAATCAACGGGGAGTGTTGGAAAACTGATTCAAAATATCTTAGATTTAGTTAGGATAAATGTCTTTTTTTTATGTTTGAATGAGTCTAAATTTAGTTGTTTTTGTTCCTAGTCTTTAGGTCATTATCTAGTTCATTATCTAGTCCATAGGAAGATATTTTGTAGAGTTTGTTGAGTCTAAAGTGCCTATAAATAGCACTACTTTTATTGAATAAAGATATCCCTCGCAATATTTTGTTCGTTTTTTTGTTGTTCATCAATTTCCCTTTTATAGTTGTTTTTCTTTTCTATGCTCAAAACCAACAAGAGCCATGCAACTAGTTGAATCAAAAGCTGCCAAGAAAGCCTAGTTCAGCGCACTACCTTCTAACTATCCAAGCGTTTGATGCTTGAACTGACCTTGTCATCACAACTTCTGGTTAATTCTATGTCTATTAAAAGGCATTTATGTATACCATAACAGTTTCAGCAGAATTAGGCCCTTCCTCATCTGTGTGTGTCAATCAGTTCCATTCTTTCTTTTCCGGTGAACGACAAGCCACGTTGGAGGGACCAAACCGGCTTACCACTGTGAACAGAACCTAAGAAAGAAGTTGGTCCCACGAATAAATATATTGAAGTCAATGCAGTTTCTGTACGGACACGTGGTGTTTCTTTTTTTTTTTTGCGGTGGATCGTAGCCGCCAATTTGACGAGCGAATACAAGTAGCTCTCTAACTTTACACCCCCAGAACGCAGAACCAGTTAGCTCTGCAGTTGCCGCCCCGTACATACTGAAGCTCTATCCCTATGTCTTGGAAATTGACTTCATCCAAGGTGTTACGTAACTTTCTGTGTAGATTAAACTAACATACGAACTAAATTTTTTAATTGCTGATCCTAACTATAATTATGTTTAAGGACACAATATTATAGTTATGGTAATAATTGTCACAGCAATTGCTAGTAATATTGCTGTAATTTTTGTAATTACATCTAATGTAAATGTAATTCAAAATTATGTTAATGTCCATCGTTTATTCCAAGTATTTGTGGATACACGTGCAATGTGGCTAAGTAGATTTTGATGTGCTTTAACATGAATTGCATACTCACCAAAATTGTAACACGTTTTGAGATTGTGTAGACCTTGATCTGCTTTAATATGAATGCCTTTCTCACCAAAATTGTAAGACTTTTTATTTTATTGATGATATATATCATGTGACTAAAAAGAAGAATAATATTGGTTAACTGTTTAATATCAATCATTAACGGAAAGGTGGAAATCTCTGAACTAGTACATAGATCAAACCGCGGAGAAATCAAGATCGACCAATGGTTATCTTGGTCCATATTAACTTGCGTATTTGTTACAACTTCAGTTAAGGCCACCTAATTGCTTTTATTTGACGTTCATTCCCATGGATAAGTCCTTTGGTTGATACAAAAATTATTAAAAAATGAGGAGTAAGGTTTATTAACTAACTAGTATTGGTATCACAAAACCTTACGACATCGTGCAAAGTACGTTTGGGCTACAGCAGTTGGGATCTTAGCAGGAGCAGCATTGTCAAGAAACTGTCCCACAATGGAAACGCTTGGTCGGACCACAAGCTTCTTCCATGCCTCATCCGCTTCCTTTCCACCCTTACAGAACACTTCTGTTGCATCAATCCGATGGATGTTCCAACCCTTCAGGTTTCTAAGTCGATGAATTTTCTCCAGCTGACGACAAGCTAAATGGCACGTGTTACTTTTGATGTCACATACTGCTTCATGAAGCAACTTAGCACAGTTTTCTTCCTCAAGGACTGATTCACATTTCAAGTACCTATCCAGCTCAGGGACACCAATTGATCTCCTGATTCCTCTGGAATAATCTGCTTCTGGATCAAAAATCTTCCTAACCTCATCAACCATCCCTTTCTTAACCATTTGATCAACTCTTTTCGACACGAACCCGTGCAGCACAGGCATTGACACATCCACCCAAAGGAAGCAACAATCGTATTTCGATCTGAATATGAAGTCTTCATCATCGACCAAAGCTTCAATGTATGAATTGGAGCCTCCAACGATGATTGGAAGCACCCCTCGCCTGCAAATCGATTCAATGGCCAGTGAAGCCAGATTGCAGAAATTTGTTGCTGTAAAATCAACATAAGGATTTTCTACGCCTAACAAATGGTGAGGAATTCCTGACTTCTCTTCTTCAGTAATTTTATTTGTGACAGTGTCTAGTCCCTTGTAAACTTGCATTTTATCAGAGTTTATGATTTCTGCCGGAAACTGGTTGGCAAGATCGATGGAGAGACGGGACTTCCCAGTTCCTGTCGCTCCCATTACGAACACAATCCTCTCCTTTTGCCATCTTCGACGTAACATATCCATTTTGAGTCTGCCAGTAGGAATATCGATCAAATGAGGTGAGTGTTGGCACATGGACATGGAAAGTTTCATCTCTGAATTACCTGATGATCATCCAAAAAGAGATGATGGGTTATTTCATGTTAAATTACAGTTAAAAGAAAAGCTGAAGACAGTTGTACACGAACAACAAGACAAAGAATTCTTTTTAATGCTCGGTTACTCACCTTAATTTTCCTCTGTAAGTGATACGCAAGATATGGTAAGCAAGGATTGCGAAAACAAAGAGTGGAAGTAAATGGATTCAGATAGTTATTATTTCCCTTGCTAATTAACTTCAATCTGTTGCACAAGCCATGGGGTGAGATGGGGTATATATATAGGCTTGTACTGGTCGATCGATTAAATAGATCTATGTATCTATAGTTGCCCACTAATTGTTGTCAGTTCCAGCATTATATGCTGTTTACGTGCAATTCTCTATAAATTACTACCTGAAATTCATCGCCTGAGTTTCTAAAGGAGCATCCTGTTGTATACACTCAAAGGCTTCTTTATTTTTTCACTACAGAGGAAAGAAAAAAACAAACAAATGTGTGAACGATTTTTGTAGAAAAGATTCCTTTTTAGTGCTTTGAAACTATGATTTGATTACTTGCCTTTGGATTAAGATTGGTAGAATTTGTTTCAAGATTACTTGCCTTTCCACCCAGGCCTTTGAACTACATAGGCTAAGACATTTCTTCTGGTGAAAGTTGAAAGATTCTTTCAGGGGAAGTTCTCATTACAGAAAAGTTATAGTTGCTGCATCTATAATTAAAAAAAGACACTTGAACAAAGTGGACAATATATAGTTATCAAATCTGGAACAATTTATTGTATGATGGAATTTATAAGTAAGTAATTGTTAATATATTATTAAAAATATAACTTAAATTAGTGATTGATTAAATAATATTTGATTAATAATACTTGAATTTGGCTCCAAGCTAGCTAATTGAATTAATGATATATAGCATAGCATGTTGTGGTATACACAAGATACTCAAACTCGTGCTTTTGAAGAGTGTGCAAGGACGGACGAAGGTACTTAAAGCCTTAAGCAAATGAAATTGAAACTGATGGCTACAGATTCTTAGAAAGTGACGAGGGAATGTCGAGCCTGGTTGGGGTCGACTAACGGTATATGGAGCTTTCTATTATCAAACACATCTGATTCCATCAAACAAGTGGCCGGGAGGAATAGACAAGACGTCCTGTCCAGGTATGGAATTTTTTGTGAGTGGTGAAGGTCGTGACTTACAATATTTGATGATTTTGCAAATCCTCCGCACTCTTTAAATGGTATTGATCTGGAATATATTAAAATTATTTTGGGTACAATTTAGGTAATTTTTTTATTTATGCAAATCGAACGTAAATGTCATAATAATAATAATAATAATAATAATAATAATAATAATAATAATAATAATAATTCAATTTATAGAACGTGACTTGATACGGATTAAGATTTAGCTATATATTTTTGTGATTTAAGTTTTCTGTTTATGAACTATAAATTTTCTCTATTAAGTATTATTATTCAATCTTCGATTGAGGACATCTATGTATTTTATATTGCCCTACGTAACATCTTCGAATAATACTATATTGTGTTGAGGTTTTCTTGTTATTTAAATTGAAAGATGCAAATTTAATTTGTGTATTTCAGAATTAAATTACACAATGAAAAAGAAAAAAAAAAGAATCAAAGTCAATAATGACAAATTTAGCCTTGACTTAATGTCCCAAGGAAAGGATAATCCGCTTTAGCTACGTCTGCAGTAATGGCAATATGCGTACAAGTCAACGAATTGCTCACTCTTAAGACAAGGAAGCAAATACCGTTGCACAAGGAGGTTGCTTTTATCGTGGAATTTTTGACTCCGAACTTCAACGGCCTATTTGCCCATTTGTTCCACTGACCAACAACTCCATAGCTCCAAATGGTCCAACAAGTCAATGCACTTATCTATAAAGACGTGGTCATGGCTTCTCTATTCTCTTTTATATTTCTACACCCTAAGGGCCTTACATTCTTCGTTAACCTTAATGGTTTATTGGCTTATAGTTACTTGATTTTTGTTTGGATACGAGGGCTTATAGTTCTTTGCAGTAAAGTGCCATTTTGAGTGTGGATTATTTCTTAGCCAAAAAAGGAAGAAGAAGAAGCAAGAAAGGAATCATTTGGACTTTTGGCAACCATATGCTGCAGGTGGAGAGTTGAAATGATTTCACGTTTTAATATTTACTTCAGTTGCATCTGATTTCCAATCAATAAGTTGAAAAGATGACCGACACAACACTCTCTTATCAATCGACTTTTGAGAAAATATGTATCTACTAAGAACGCATATATCACACTAGTAAAGCAATGCGTAAAGCCCGCATGTTAGTGTTATCTTTAGTTTCAATCCATAAAACGGAAAACTGCATATGGTGTTGTAAAGTAATGCTTTTTTTTTTTTTTTCAGGAGGAAATCTCGTAATTGAGTCAAGCGGACACACCTCTCTGAGAGTTTAATTAGCGCATCATTCTATAAGTGAGCCAAGCGAGCACACCTCATCATTGAAGGCTTTATTGGCACTCCACCTACAATTAAAACTTCGATTACCCTATACTCTTATAAAAAAACTAGCATGGAATCGAACCTAAGACCTGACCAAAGTTAAAACCTGCTCTCAATTATATAGCCATGCCTCTTGAGGGCTTTGTGAAGTAATGCGCACACCACAGTCGCTGACCTAATCAAAAATGCCATTCACACCCAATGTCAACACAAAACACGGACCGCATCCAGTAGCTTCCAGCTTTGTTAGATTTCTTTTTTGACATTTTAAATTTATTTTCTTTAAAAAAATTTAAAAATAAATGTAGAGCCTTTAGTTCTTAAGAAATATTTGACACCTTATTAGTTTTAATTTCTCAAAATACTTAGAGAATAATGAATATTAGATTAAAATATGTCATTATATTTATCAAATAAACATTAGCACAATAAAATACTTATTCGGCTCAAAGTCATCGTAAAGCACTTTTCATATGTGCCTGAGTCTGAACCTCTCCATTTCCTAATTTTCGGGGTAAATATATTCATCACAACAAACTTGATCTCTTTTCGTATAGGCCATATAGTGTTCGCTGTCTCCATTTCCTTATTTCCTGGGTAAAAAAATCCATCACAGCAAGCTTGAACTCCCCATAAAATTATTGACGAGACAAACCATCGTGCATGCCACTAAGCGTGTTCCTAGCGATCAGTGCCTTCATACACTTGGATTGGTTTTGTTCTTAGGGATGGGCTGATGGGCACGACTCGTATGTTCTGTCTTCGTCTTCAGCAAATGCCAGACACTGTGAGCCAAGTCCTTCTTTGACCGTTACAAGCACAACTCCAATCGCCAACAATATTCGTGGGAATTATTAAAAACCATTTTACTAACTAACATCATATCCTATTTGAATTCATTATTTTCTTATAATGTCGCAGCTGCTAAATAATGTGATATTTAGATAAATATCGAATAACAACTAGCTATATTATTTATCTATTTTGTTTTTTTAAATAAGGAATTGAATTAATAGGCAATATTAATGTTTACAAGGAATGAATCAAAGTAACCTTTTACAAAAATTCATATAATAAATATAATTCAAAAGCATCACTAATATAGAACAAAGCCAAACTATTGGCTTACTAATTAGCTGAGGGGAACCTATCTCCCAAGTAATTAGACATTACAAATTTCATCTCATCTTCATATTTCGAGTAAGTGTTGGCTCTCGAAATTTTTTCTTTAATTAAGCATGATTTAAATGAATTATAAGATTTTGATGGAATAATATGACATAGGTTGATTGAATTAAAGTATTAAAGTAGTAAGAATGTATAAAGGGTGTTTTTAGCAAGTCACCTAAGCATATAAGGTTATAAGGCTTAAAGGAAGGGCAAAGTGGACATTTTACATTCATAAAGAGTATAAATGGGAAGAAAGAAGAGTGGGCTTACTCTTAAGAAGAGAAGCACGTAAGTGAGACAGGAGAAGAGAGAAAATGAGAGAGAGAGGAGCTAGGATTTTTGGCGATCCTGAAGAGTTTGAAGATCTTGAAGCTAAACAAGTAAGTATAAGCATGAATCCTTCTTGATTTGTCGAATGAAGCATATTTAGTGAAAGTTCGAAGTGAAATGAAAGTGAAAATGAAGTGGAATATGTATAGGAGCTTGTTGATGAATGACATATGTAAATGTTTTATTTTTGGTTAATGATCAAAGATAGATTATGTTGGACACCCCGCCCTTGAGGGTCACGAGATCGATGGCCTAAGGGACATCTGGACGTGTGTCCCACAAGGGTGGCGTGCCCCCACCAGGAAGACTTACTTTTACTATGTCCGAACAGACATTGACATTAATCATTTTACATAGCCTTGGGATAAAAAGCATAACTGACATTAGGATTATCGAGTTAAGATCCTCTTAGGATGATTCCAAAGAAAGCTTAGAGACCTACAACTTTGAGGAAGACCCTGAGGTCAGATTCTATCTTTTGAAAGGGTCGAAAATGGAACAGAAGATAGGGGAAGGCGAATGATAGAGGAAGCAAAAGACAGAAGAAGTGAAAAGGGCAAAAGAAGCAAAAAGGTAGAAAAAGCAAAAGACAGAAGAAGCAAAAAGGCAGAAGAAGCAAAAAGGCAGAAGAAGCGAAAAGGCAGAAGAAATAAAAAACAGAAGAAGCGAAAAGACAGAAGAAGCGAAAAGGCAGAAGAAGCAAAAGACAGAAGAAGCGAAAAGGCAGAAGAAGCAAAAGACAGAAGAAGCGAAAAAGGCAGAAGAAACGAAAACACAGAAGAAGACGCGTCAACAAAACACAGAAGAAGACGCGTCAGCAAAACATAGAAGAAGTAAATTTCAGAAGGAGCGAAACTCGGAAGAAACAAAACATAGAAGAAGATGACGTCATCACAGAAGAAACAAGACACAGACGATAGCAAAACACAGACGAAGCAAAACACAGAAGGAGATGACATCATCACAAGAAAAACCCAGAAGGAGATGTAGTCATCATAGAAGAAGCAAAAGACAGAAGATGCAACTCCTCTCTTACATATTTTCCCTTATAAGGACTATGACTTCCAATTCAGACGTCTATAATTTTCATACTAACTACCGTTGGAAGGATGATAGAAAGATTTACAACTTACTATAAGACACCTTTGCTTAAACCAACTTAGGTTAACTCAGATTTTCCAAATATACAAACATATACCATTTGTATAAAAAGATAAAAAGTTTTTATAAAGCTTTAGTGGGCATTTCAAGCCACAATTACATTAATACATTAAATCCCAAAATACAAAAATACATAATCCATGATTTGTTCAAAATGTAACTAAAGCCTTGCTTTACAAAACTTTCTTCAAACACAAAATAATTAAACTAGGAGTGCTGCTTTGCCTCTTGACCTACTCGATATCATGCTCATCACCTGAATGTGTGGGAGGATATTGGGGGGTGAGCTTAAAGCCCGTAGGTAACAATCTTATAATCAGTAATAAGAAAAAATCATTGAAATAATCATCTTCATTTCAAAAACTCATATTAAAGCATAACATGGATACATCAGTTTTGTCAACACATCATGAACACAGAAACACTTCAAATTGGTTCGGGTGGATCCAAAACAAAACGTACTACGCATTTCTACATAACGGTCTTGCATAGCCATAAACTTATAGGGTCCATGAAGGAGCTCCATGTCACTAACGGGCAAGCGGGAGAAGTCTTTAGACAAATGCACTTGACATACTTAGGGGATCACCACGAACTCACATAACATGTAATTTCATGAATTGTAAACTTGTTGGCCAAAATGGCACTAGATCAGAAACTTGGTTGTTCATAACATGATATCTTTTCTAAATCATTTCATTTTTCATTTACAAAATTTATGCACAGAATATGCAACACTTTCTCAAGGCATTTAAAGAACAATTAAATGCACATTTGGAAGTAGTTGAAAACATTTATTTCACTTTTCTTGAAAGAAGACATTTGTGGCTTATTAGTCAATTATAAAAATGCAACCCACCTTCAATTTCTTGTTGATAATTTGCTCAAGTGAGCCTCTCTTCTTGCTCCTCTGATCCTTCTTGATTCCCTTTTTAACATAAATAAAATCCCCAAATTAGATGAGATTTTTAGACGAGAAACCAAAGAAGCTAAAGTATAAATTGATCCTAGAACTCTTACACCCATACATTTTCTAAGTTCTTGAAACTAAAACTCCATCCAAAAATCCGAAGCCTTAAAATGCTCTTACCTCAAATCTTCTCTAAATGAAGAAATGCTTAGTTCAAAAGAAGGCTCTTATCTTCCTCTATATTTTTACCTTCTCGATCACTCTCAAAATCTCCTTTGAAGGTTGAGAAAAATCAAGACCTAGCTTAAAACTCCTTTATCTCTCTAAACCCACGACACTCTCTGTACCTTCTTTCTTATTTTTGTGCTTTCTCCATTATGTTTTTCCTTACCCACGTTTTTGGGTTTTAAAAAGCAAGTCAATAATTTCCTTTTCCCATTTTTGCCAAGCCTTCCCACTTAAGTGATCTCCCCAAAATACCACTTATGTAACTTATCACTTTAACTTTAATCCAATTCACCTATGTAACATAATCTCTTTAACATAAACAGGCTACTTAATTCCAACGTGCACTAATCTAGCAAGATCCCAAAATTATCCTAATCATGCTCATTTATCAAGAAAAAATTTTGGGGCCTACATATAACTTGACATGTATCATGTGAAAGATTTCAATGAATTACTGAATTGTTTTAATATGCGATATGCACTATTTGTGTAAATGTTATACTTATTGAAATGGGATGAAAGGTGATATGGTATACACAATGGAATGATATGATGTATTTATTGAATTTGTTTATTTACTTGTGATATTTGTGTCTGACTTAAGTGAGCACATCGATAATGATTCACTCACTGAGTTCACAAACTTATCAAAATTGCAACACTGTTTTTTATGTCTAAACGAGTTCTAGCTCCTAAGGTGATAAACTAAAGTATAACACCTGCGTTTTAGGGGCAAAATGACTCAAAAGTCTGGTCATCTGATTTTGAAGAGTCTACTTAGAGTATTTTAGTCTACCGTCCCATTTTCATGTTAAACATTTTGTATGAATTTGTAACCCTCGTATAATATGTAATGTTCATACATAAGTTATAAATTATAATGACACAATGAATGTTATGTCTGTGAATGAAATGAGAATGCTTGATCTTTTGAAGATCTTGTGATATGTGGGATGTCATAAATAAGATAATGTGTTTTCTCTATTGTGTCATTCCTATAGGGTATATGCTTGGATATACTCTAGTATGCCGTGTATATGCTCTATGAGAGTGGTATGTTACATTTTTGGTATTAGAGCATAGTTTGGCATCCTTAGGGACTTATAGGAATAGTTTAACATAACCTTTACTGAGAGACTCGTATAGTGATCACAATTGTTGTTTGGTATAGGTCATCCGCTATAGGAGACAAAGTTGTGGAATTAGTTGACCTTGAGTAAATAGGAGCCAATAGGGAGTCTCCTATACTCCAGTCTGAACAAATGCCTCAAAGAGTCCCTGAGAAGAGAGAAAGAAGATATGATAAACTCAAAAAGCAAGGGACTGTATACTTCTATGGAAGTACAAACCCTGTTGAGAAAGAGGGATGGTTGGAAATCATGGAGAGGATATTTGATCAAATGGACTGCGAGTTTGGTGAGAAGTTTGACTACGCAGTCTCGTTACTCCAAGGTCTAGCTTACCAGTGGTAGAAGACTGTTCCTGGTAGCTCTGCCCGACCTTGTAGATTGACATAGTGTTGGGCCCCGCTTGGGTCCGAAGCCCAACCTCTTGCTTACTCATGAATCGTGAGCATACATGTAGACAAAAATGCGGAAACAAAAGCGAAGCGAAATACTAATCGAATTCAACTTGGAAACATAACATACAAATGAAGACAAATCGAGTAGCATTACAAATGTCTAACATCTAGGAATAATTATCTTAAAGAAGCGTTGCGTTGGAATACCATAGACTTGGCCTATCTGAACCGATATAAATTTTTTTTTCTTTTTTTTATTCACTTTATTTATCAATCATACTTGGAAATTTATCCTTAAACTCATACTAATCTCAAAGTACTTGATTCTTCT
>JAOSBK010000004.1:10842470-10856855 GCA_027568895.1 Erythroxylum shatona
CCAATTCACCTATGTAACATAATCTCATTAACATAAACAGGCTACTTAATTCCAACGTACACTAATCTAGCAAGATCCCAAAATTAACCTAATCATGCTCATTTATCATAAAAAAATTTTGGGGGCCAACAGATTATGATTTGTTATGGATGATATTGAGTTGAAATGAAGTGGAGGAGACTGAAGTGTAAATGATGTAGAAAGGATGATTTTTTTATAAGATGTGTTAGGTATAAATCTTGGAAGTGCAAAATCTGGAAAATAGGATGAGGGCTAGAAGTTTCGTAGGCTTCTGGACAAGTTCGTCGCAGCGAAGTTAGAAGTCAACTTCCTTCACAAACATGCTTTAGTATTTTGATGATATCTTTTTCTGTGGTTATCTAAATGGAGTGATTTTTTATTTGAAGTAAACTAGAGACATAGGGATACAAATTGTCTGAAGCAATCAAGTTTTAATTCAGTCTTTAAGAACCTCAATTTTGGATGGAAGTTGAGTACAAAATATTGTTTTAGCGTAAGGACAGTCCCAACATCTTTGGGGTTCAGATTTATGAACCAAATTGAATGCTTTTGGTGTCATTAGAAACTTAAGATAATGAGAAACATTTTTCTTGAAGGAAGTGATATCAAATTTCTTCATTTACCTTATCAAAATGATCATGGACAATTGACCCGAAGGTTGGGACTTTTGGGAGAGTTTGAGTATGTATCTTAGTGACTATGCTATATATGGGTCCTCAAATTGTATTCCTATTGAATGGGAAATTTTGTCATTAATAATGGGAATCAAGGAAGGCAAGAGGGTTAAGAGGAGAGGCACCTTTGAGCAAGCCTTTAAGCAAGGAATTCAATGTGGGTAATATAATTATGGTTATTGTGTCATATGGGCAAGTTTGTCTCATTAGTGAATATCTGCTAAATTGCTTAAGTTGAATTCATGTGTATTTTATGTTAACTTGCTTGATAGTGAATTATTGTGATTTTTGAAAATGCATTGTGATTTATGAATTATGATCAAGTTATGCCATTGAGACATGTCATGGCATTTTGTATGAATGAAAAGATGGGAAAGCATGAAAAGTATGAATGTGCATGAAATGAGTTAAGCATCGAACTTTGATTGTGTTTGGAAAAATTCTTGCCTATGTGTGTGCATTTTGAAAATGCATGATGAATTATGACTATGTTATACCTTGAAAAGGTGATGACATTTTGTATTAAATGAAAAATAAAAAAGCATAAAAATATGAGCATATGATAAAACGATTATGTGATTTTATTTGGAAAATAGTGGAACTATTTTGTTCGTCACATGCATGTTGACAAGAGCCTTTTCCTGGCTGCCCACTTATGGCATATGAGTTCCAAAAAATGGACTCATTCTTTTCATGGTGTATACTTTGGTTTCTCCATTCTATTTCCATGGAACTTTCGAGCCATTTATTTGTGCATTGTATTATTTGAATTCTCATGTATGATACATAATTGAATGTTATGTCTGATGCTTAAATATACATAATACGTTTTAAGTGATAGCATCCATGACTATGAATAATTGAGTTAGAATTTGCGGATGATTGACTTGCTAGCTAAAATAAGTTATAGATGCATATTAATGAATATATATATGTGTATGCTTGAATTGTATGGCTCATTGCCAATGGCTATAAATGTTAAGCCATTAAGCTTCACAGCTCACCCCATTACCTTCCACTCCGCAGGTGAAGAAAAAGCAAAACTAGAGAATTGTGAACCTTGCAAGGCATTTGGCAACTCCAAGATATCTATATTTAGTAATTAAGTTAGCTCATAAACTTTTGGTATTTAAAATCATATTAAGCATAAGCATTCAATTGTATCACGTGCATTTTGTATTCTATAATAAGCCAATGGTGTGACTTTTGATATGTAAATAAAGTTTATAAAACTCTTTCGCTTTAGAAATGAAATGATGAATTGAAAATATTTTTCTTGTATATGTTCATTGTTAATTTCTTTGTTAAAATGGTTGTGTTGAAAGAATTGTATGAATATATATATGTTTTTGTGTTGAATGTTGGTGGTTTGGGTTTTGTCCGAAGGTTTTGCTAAGGCAAGGCCTAGAGTACGGCATGACAAATCTTTCCTGAAGGGTTTCTATGTTAAAAACTGGGGGACTTCGCTGTAACATATTTTTCTCAAAAGGTCATTTTGCTTGACCTTTATACTTTGCCTAAAATTTTTCGAAGGTTGAAATTTTTGGGAAATCAGAGCTTCATAATACCATGACCCCAGCGCCAACATTGTTTGGTATCAGAATGATAGTTGGACTCCAAAAATAGGGTCCAACATCTTATGGTATCAGAGCTTAGGCTTTTCCTAGGCTTAGAATGCATAATAGGAGGAATTGTTATGCTATGTGATTAATTATTGTACTGTGAATTGATTGATTGCATTAAGTGACATGCATATCATGCATACATAAAGGAACTAAGATTAAAAGGAAATGTAAGCTAAAAGATAATGTTTTATTAAAGGAGTAAAAAGCTGCCTCGTAAACAAACGCGAGGAGTTTTGCAAGGATATGCTGCACCTGATTCATCACCATTAGAGAAGGGTACTGATGAGTATAGAATCCTAGTAATTGCAATCACATAAGCCACATGTATGAACTTTTGTTAAGAGTTTGTGCTACCAGAAACAATGAGAAGAATGGTGTTTTGTCAAAGTGTAAGATAAGGAATGTTGTGGATATTTAGAAATAGGAAATATTACGTAGTCCGATATGTTAGACATAGATTCAGTATTTGTGATTATGTCAGCAAATATGGCAACGAGATTTTGTTGAGGATATGTGATAGGTCCCAATCAAAGCTAGAAAGTTAGAAAGTAACATTCTGTTTTTAGTGAGAATAAACCAGTAAGTTGTTGTTGAAATATTGCTTGCCTTTATTCATGGATGAGCAATGATGTATATACAACAGAAAATTAACAACTTCCCTACTTCTAAGGACAAATGATAAGGTAGGATACTAAAAATCAAATAAGAACTACATTCCTATTTTTAAGCAAGCAACCAACCAGTAGCCATGATCTTCTTCCCACGTTCTCACACATGCACAAACTGATTATTAGTCAAAATACTTTAGATTTGGCGTAGGTACTCTATGGGATCTTCTTGGCTTATCATTACCTCCTCCTCGGACAGTAACCTTGTCCTCAAGGTTAACATTAGCAAACCTGTCATTGATGACTTGAGGATCTTCCTATATACTGCGCCAACTTCTTCCATTTAATTAGACTTTGCTCCACAAACTTGGACCCCCTTCTTGACCCAACATGTATCCAATATAGCTTTAGGTTCTAGAACTAGTTCACCATTTTCGATTATGGGTGGCAGCTCCTTACTAGTAATAACTGAATCACTAAGTTTCTTCTTCTAAACAATCGTCACCGCCATCTAACAAAAGAAGTTAAGATCCTCTACAACAATGTCCAGTAGTAAATTTCTCATCGCAATTGAAGCAGAGTCCTTGCACACGTCTCTTCTACATCTCTTCCCAAGTCAACCATCATATTGGAGTCTTCGACTCATTTTTTATTGGAGAAGAAGTGGGTGGTATAGTACTTGGTCGGGTAATTCTCTTTTGTCGAGTTATTTGTTCGTCTCTCATTCTAGCTAAGCTGATTGCTTCCATCAAGGATTTTGGCTTGAACATTCAAATGCCATCAACAATTTCAGCTTTCAACCCTCCCATAAATGTGCCGATCAAAGCCTTTTGAGTCCATCCATGTACTCTATTGCCCAGTCTTTCGAACTCCTTTTGGTAGTCTCGCAAGGAACCAAGTTGGCATATTTTGGATAAGGATTCATCAAAGTCTTCACAATCAGTTGGACCCAACCGTGACCATAACTCTTCCACGAAAATTTCCCACGTTACCTCCCTTCCTTCCTCTTGGTAAGTCCTTCATAACCATTGCCACCATTGATTGGCTTCACCTTCCATATGATATGAAGCTAGTGACATTTTTTTTGCCGCTATTGTGCCCTAGTATTCAAAGAATTGATCCGCTCTGGTGAACCATTCTATGGGATCATTACTAGAATACCATGGAAATTCGAGTTTGGCCATTTTAGAAGAGAAAATTGGCCTCCCTCCTTCTACAGATTCATTTCGGTTGCTACGGTGGTGACTTGCACATTCGGGGGTGTTGCTGCTACCTCCATCTCTATTGGTTAGCATTGCCTCAGAAAGTTTTGTCATCACATCTTCCAACCGTTGCAATTTGTCAGCAACCCCAAGCTCCATTCATCCCATAGTATCTTGGAGTTGTCCCAAACTTGCCTCTAAGTTTTCGATGCGTTCTTTATTTGTACTCATGCTCTGATACCAATGATAGGTCCCAATCAAAGCTAGAAAGTTAGAAAGTAATATTTTGCTTTTGGTGAGAATAAACCAGTAAGTTGTTGTTGAAATATTGCTTGCCTTTATTCATGGATGAGCAATGATTTATATATAGCAGAAAATTAACAACTTCCCTAATTCTAAGGACAAATGATAAGGTAGGATACTAAAAATCAAATAAGAACTACATTCCTATTTTTAAGCAAGCAAGCAACCAGTAGCCATGATCTTCTTCCCACGTTCTAACACATGCACAAACTAATTATTAGTCAAAATACTTTGGATTTGTCTTAGGTACTCTATAGGATCTTCTTGGTTTATCAATATGTACTTGAATTGATATGAATGTGAAAATATTTTCATGAATTAACCAAAAAAGAAATAGAGACAGGGGTGGAAATGACAAGATTTAAGGTGTCAACCAAAATGGAATTGAAAAGTTGAACTCGAAATTTATGATTTGGTATAAGATTATGCTAGTGAATTGAAACCAGAATTTCAAGATGGGATTAAGAAAGTAAGTAGGGAAAATGAAACAAATGATAGTGATATATGTAGAAGTTCTCAAGTTTATGTCGACCAGTTATTATGAGTACATATCCGATAATGTGATTACATTTGTGAATAATGTGATTGAGTACATGAGATCTATATTTGGATATAATATAGGAGATAATCTATGATCCTTATAGATAAAATTATGAGATGAATCAGAGTAACGTGATGGAAGTATGGTATAGGTGATTATATTGATAAGGTAATTACTATGGAGGAGTAATTTTTGAATAGTCGTAGAACATTCAGAGGTTGCTCAGAATCAATTGTGATTGAGGTATCATTAGCATGAGATATGAATTGGTGACCTACCAAAATTAATTTTGTATAAGATGTAATGATCTTGATGGTACATACCAAAATATAAGAGTAAACGAATATGCCTCTTATTTTATTGAGTTTTATTAGAAGGAATATTATGATCATGTAAAGTGTGATAGAAGTTGAAATTGTTGAAATATCATGAAAAGTCGAAATTGATCTTATTGAGGTATTAAGAATGGATGAAACAACAATGATGAATATAATTGACTGATAAAGATTGCATGAATAGTATAGATGATAGTAGCAAGAAATCTTATTTCTAAGAAGAATTTCATTGAATTAGGTTAAACAGATCAGATAGTTTATATTAAGGATGATCAATGAAAGAACAAATTAGAAATGAATATGTAATGATTCAAAAAGTAAATATTGGAGTCATATCCCTAGTAGAGACTCAAGCAAAAGAGGTAGAGTATGCTACTGAGAATGTATGTATTTTGTTTAATGTAAAGTATCCAACTACATGAGTGAATTTTTGAAAATTGGGTAACATTGTTGTCAATATGAGGAAAACTTAGATCCACGTTATATTTTATACGAATATGCACAGGAGATATAACTTAGATTTTGATAAATATGTTACCAACACAAGAAGTTAAGTTTGCAAATAAAATGAAAATGTGTGGAGAAATTAGTATGAATGAGTAGACAGTAGAATAAGTCCATATGAAATAAGAGAAAATCAAATGAATTGAGAAAATCATTCAAGAAAGGAAGTCAATTGGGAAATTGAAAATAACGTGAGACAATGTTACCTAATTGAGGAATTAGTTATTTAAGGAATTACGAGAACTAATCATGGGCATATGGAACTTTAGAAATATTTGTTCGAGTTAACAAATGCCCAAGCAGTACTATGGTATTAAAGAGATCCAAGCAAAATTTGATGATATATTAAATGTATTCGAAAAGTTGAGAAGAATAGTTTAAGTACTTCAGGAAAAACGTGTAAATCGTATGAGTAATGAAAGTAAAGATAATTTTGAGGAATTATAACACCGATATTAATTATATCATTTGGATTTGGAGATTTTATAGTATACGATGATGTTGTATAGGAGATTAGGATCAAATCCAATACAGTAAAGTGATTTCATATGCATGGAAACAATTGAAACCTTATAGGTTGATTATTTGATACATGAATTGAAACTTGCTGCAGTAGTGATTGCTTGAAAGTTGGAGATATTATATGTACAAAAACATCTTAGATATACATAAATATATAAATCATTAAACTTTAAGGTAATTATTGAGTTGAAATATTTGAATACGAGACTAAGACAATAGATAGAGTTATTTCAAGGATTATGATTGTACAAATGAGTACTATATTGATAAAGCTAGTATGGTAATCAGATGCATTGAATAGAAAATTCAATAGCAGTGTATCACAAATTTGGACATTGAGTTTATCAAATCTAGTGTAATAAAGATTGTAGAATGGAGTTGAATTTGGGGTAAAAATGAAGGATTATGAGCTGCACTGAAAATTAAGATCAGTTTCACATAAACAAAGTCTAAATTGAGGATTCATAAATTGTGAATCTTACTAGGAAATTGGAAATGAATAAGAATTTTGATTTCGAATTGGAAGAATGATACTTTGTAATTGAAATAAGAAGTATGTTTACTGATAAAGATGATTGAGCAAAGAGATTGTTAGATAAGCATAAATAACAACCTATGATATACATCCTAGTAGGAATACGTCGAGACAACGTTTGATGGCTAAGGACGTAGAAGCAAATGACCATACTTGTGAGTCGTCAATAGTCTTGACTGTTGTAGATATGCTTAAAGCTTATATTTTTGGAGTTCATAGAAATATGACATCAATGTACAGTTTTGATTGACTTTAAACATAACAATTATTATCGCAGTGATGACAATAGAATATTGTATGGGGCATTATATGACAAAAAGGAGTCATCTACCCTTACATTTCAAATGAATAAGGCCTAAAATGGTTGAAGGCCATGATTGATTCAAAGAATATTATTGATGAGTGAAATGAATCCGTAATAGAAATTAAGTGATTAAAAAAATAAATAAAATAAAGGAGTTAGTGGATTAACACCGAAAGTATGGAGTAAAGTGAGAGGAACATAAGAGTTGAGTGTATTAACACTACAATGATGTATTATTAAGTGAAATATAAATTGTCTCTGAGAGTATCACCGTGCCAATTTATGCTTACAATAAGTACAAGGTGTGCTTAGGTTAGGAAAAAGGATTAGCTAAGCCCAATATGAATTGATCTGCATGAAATTCTTAGGAGTCAGTGCTACTGATAAAAGATGTCTTACATTTGTAATGTGATATATATGAGTATGTTAATAAATATTAATATGATATGATATTGATGTTATCAACACAGGAAGTGGGAAAAATTGTAAGTAATCTAAAACATAATGAGGAACTAGTTAAGAAAGTGAATGACCAAATAAGGGATTGAAAGACCTAGTGAGTCTATTGACTATGGTCATTTGAAAGAAATTATTTGAGTGATAAAGTTAAATAGGAAAAGGAGGAACATCCAACTTTCTTGATCAATTAGATAAGACTTTTGAGGACGAAATTCTTTTAAGAGGGGGAGAAATGTTGGCCCTAAAATTTTTCTTTAATTAAGCATGATTTAAATGAATTATGAGGTTTTAAGGGAATAATTTTGGGAGTTAATTATTATGTCTATGTTAGTAAGATTATATGACATAGGTTGATTGAATTAAAGTGTTAAGGTAGTAAGAATGCATAAAGGGTATTTTTGGCAAGTCACTTAAGCATATAAGGTTATAAGGCTTAAAGGAAGGGAAAAGTGGACATTTCACATTCATAAAGTGTATAAATAGGAAGAAGGAAGAGTGGGCTTACTCCTAAGAAGAGAAGAACGTGAGTGAGAGAGGAGAAGAGAGAAAATGAGAGAGAGGAGCTAGGGTTTTTGGAGATCTTGAAGCTAAACAAGTAAGTATAAGCATTAACCCTTCTTGATTTGTTAAATGAAGCATATTTAATGAAAGTTAGAAGTGAAATGAAAGTGAAAATGAAGTGGAATATGTATAGGAGCCTGTTGATGAATGATATATTTAAATGTTTTATTTTTGGTTAATGATCAAAGATAGATTATGATTTGTTATGGATGATATTGAGTTGAAATGGCGTGGAGAATGAAGTGTAAATGATGTATAAAGGATGATTTTTGTATAATATGTGTTAGGTATAGATCTTGGATGTGAAAAATCTAGAAAATAAGATGAGGGTTAGAAGTTTCATAGGCTTTTGGACAAGTTCGTCACGGCGAAGTCAACTTCCTGTACAAATATGCTTTGGTATTTTGATGATATCTTTTTCTGTGGTTATCCAAATAGAGTGATTTTTGATTTGACGTAACCTAGAGATATAGGGATACAAATTATATGAAGCAATCAATTTTAATTCAGTCTCTAAGAACCTCAATTTTGGATGGAATTTGAGTACAAAATATTATTTCAGCATAAGGACAATCCCAACATTTGTGGGGTATAACTTTCAGATTTATAAACTAAATTGAATGATTTTAGTGTCATTAGAAACCTAATACAATGAGAAACATTTTTCTAGAAGGAAGTGCTATCAAATTTCTTCATTTACCTAATCAAAATGATCATGGACAATTGACCCAAAGGTTGGGACTTTTGGAAGAGTTTGAGTATTTAGAATATATCTTAGTGATTATGCTATATATGGGTCCTCAAATTGTATTCCTATTGAATAGGAATTTTTGTCATTGATAAACGGAATCAAGGAAGGCAAGAGGGTCAAGAGAAGAGGCACCTTTGAGCAAGCCTTTAAGCAAGGAATTCAATGTAGGTAATATATTTATGGTTATTGTGTCATATGGGCAAGTTTGTCTTATTGGTGAATATATGCTAAATTGCTTGAGTTGAATGCATGTGTGTTGTATGTTAACTTGCTTGATAGTGAATTATTGTGATTGTTGAAAATGCATTGTGATTTATGAATTATGATCAAGTTATGCCATTGAGACATGTCATGGAATTTTGTATGAATGAAAAGATGGGAAAGCATGAAAAGTATGAATATCTGTGAAATGAGTTAAGCATCGAACTTTGATTGTGTTTGGGAAAATTCATGCCTATGTGTGTGTATGTTTGAAAATGCACAGTAAATTATGACTATGTTATACCTTGAAAGGTGATGACATTTTGTATTAAATGAAAAAAAAGCATGAAAGTATGAGCATATGATAAAACAATTTTGTGCTTTTATTTGGGCAAGAGTGGAACCATTCTGTTTGTCATGTGCACATTGACAAGAGCCTTCTCTTGGATGCCCATTTGTGGTATATGAGCTCCAAAAATAGACTCATTTTGTTCATGATATAAACTTTGGTTTCTCCATTCTATTTCTATGGAACCCTCGAGCCATTTATTTGTGTGTTGCATTCTTTGAATTGTCAAGTATGATACATAATTGAATGTTATGTCTGATGGTTAAATGTACATAATACGTTTTAAGTGATAACATCTTTAACTATGAATAATTGAGTTAGAATTTACATATGATTGACTTGCTAGCTAAAATAAGTTATAGATGCATATGAATGAATATATATGTGTATGCTTCAATTATATAGCTCACTGCCAATGGCTATAAATGTATAAGCCACTGAACTTCACAATTCACCACATTACTTTCCACTCCGCAGCTGAAAAAAATGCAGAACAAGAGAATTGTGAACCTTGTAAGGCATTTGGCAACTCCAAGCTATCTATATTTAATAATTAAGTTAGTTCATAAACTTTTGGTATTTAGAATCATATTAAGCATAAGCATTCAATTGTATCATGTGCATTTTGTATTCTATAATATGTTAATCGTGTGGCTTTTGATATGTATATAAATTTTTTCAAACTCTTTCACTTTAGAAATGAAATGATGAATTGAAAAAGTTTTTGTTTGTATATGTTTATAGTTAATTTCTTTATTAAAATGGTTGTGTTGAAAAAATTGTATGAATGTATGTATGTTTTGTATTGAATGTTGGTGGTTTGGGTTTTTTCCAAAGGTTTTGCCATGACGAGGCCTAGAGTACGCTACGGCAAACCTTTCCCGAAGGGTTTTTGTGTTAAAAACTGGGGGACTTCGCTGCGGCGAAGGTATTTTTCTCGAAGTGTCATTTTGCTTGACCTTTATACTTTGCTGTGGCAAAGCTAGACTTCCACGGTGGCGAACCCACCATTGCTGAAGCTAAATTTTCCAAAGTTTGAAAATTTTGAGAAATCATAGCCTCGTAATAAGTACCGTGACCCTAGCGCCAATATTGTTTGGTATCAGAATGATAGTTGGACTCTAAAAATGGGGTCCAACAGTAAGTCAAATAGTTGATCCTCTTGTTGTTACTTGCTCCATGGTTCGAATGCTGTTATTTTTCACTCACCAGTTCTGGAGAAGTAGATTGCTTCTTGAATGTACACATTTTCTTTTTTAACGTATGCTGCAAACTGAGTTTTTCTTTTTAGATTTGAAGAAACCCCGTAAGTGGGCCAAGCAGGCACATCTCTCTAAGGGTCTAATTGGCGCACCACCTCACAGGTGGGCCAAGCCGGCACACCTCAACATCGATGGCCCAACTGGCGCTCTACCTACAGTTAAAACCCCGACTGCCCTAGGCTTTTACAAGAGGGGCAAGCATGGAATCGAACCTGGGATCTGACAGAAGCCAAGCCTCGCTCTCAATCATCTAGCTATCCCCCTTGAGGGCTACAAACTGAGTTGCCTAAAGCTACTTCAAACAATTTACCATCGTCCTTGTTCTTTCCAATTAAGCTGGTAACCATTCAAGACTATTTCTCCATTTTGTAATATGATAGTTCAAATTGCTTATCTTCAGAATATTTTGCTATACTATATTAGAGAATAAACAATCAAAGAATCAATGATCATTAGATTCATTAGCTTCCAAGCATAATCTGCACTTGAGATTACGAAGAGGAAGAGAGGAGCTTTTGAGGGATTCATAATACTGAATCTCCCCTTTAATGCAAGTCAAAGAATGAAGGAAATTTTTGGAGAGAGTATCTTGTTCTATATCAAAAGTTTTCACCTTACCTTTGGAGCTAAAATTTTAAGCAAGTTCATACAAGATTTATTAGTGAAATTACCCAAAGAATGCCTCAACTATAATACTTTATCTTCTCGAAGTGGATTTAGGAGGTATGGTGGAAAGTATTTTTGAAAGAATTCTGAAATCCTCTTGCGATAATACCAATCTTTTAATCAAGCAACTCACATTAGCATTAACAGGGAAGAAGATCTAGCATATTGGCAGTAAATTTAAAGGGCTTAGAACACTCCAATTTCCTGGTCATAACATATTTCATTACGATTCTCCTTTGTACTGAATTATTGGCTTAAGAGTTTCCCTAAGTTTAAGGTAATAATTACGAAAACATCTTTAACTTCAATTAAATACTTCTGAAAGTTTATGGATGTAATTAGTATCAAGTGTATTTACAATCAAAGTTATGTGTTTTCTTAGATCATAGATTTTCCTTTCTATAACATTAACTCAAGTTTAACTTTTTAATTAAGGAAAAAAAGTTTTGTCAATCATACTTCATTTTGGCATGGTACTAAATTAAGTTTATTTTAAAAATCAACTTCTCATGTACTGATATAAAAATTTTACAAAATCTTGGATAAATGAAAAGATCAAACTTTAAAATTAAAGTTGAGTATAATTTCAAGACTCCATAGTAATAACAGTACCAAAAAGATAATATGACGTAATGCTCAAATTCCTACTAACTTACTACTAGTTATCATTATTCTTCAAGAGAACTCCGACTACTACATCCTCTACTTTTCACACTTGGAAGATGAACATAGTGCAATGCATCACCTTTCACCTGACTAGCTTCTTTCCACCTCCACTTTTCTTTTCATTTCACTAAAATACCTCCATTCAAATTTGTTTCCTTCCTTCCACCTTTACTCATCTTTTTCATTTCATTAAACTACCTCCTTTTAGCTTTCTTTCCTCCCTTCCACCTACACTCATCTTTTCTTTTTTCTAAACTTCCTCCATTCAACTTTATTTCCTCAAATCTAGGTTTTGTTTCGCACTTCCTTTTCTCTCATTTTTAATGGCAATTTGGTCTTTCCTTCACTTCTTTCCATTTCCTTTCCCTCCTATTTTTTTCCCTTTTCACAACTTTGGCTATTGCCTTCTGCACAAGCTGTCTAGACCCTTTGCTTTTTACCAAACTAAATCTTCTTATCTTCAAACATATCAATAACTCCTTTGTTCTCCACTGACTTTCCTCCTTTGCCCTTAAAGGATGTAGAAGGCTCCTCTATTCCTCCTTAAGTTGCTCCTACAGTTCATCCACAAGTTAGGAAAAGCTAGAAATAAGCTATAGGGAAGGGGCAGAATTGTACCTTAGACTACTGCCTTTTGAAAGAGGAGGATGAAAAATTGTTGGTTTCCCTCGAGTTGGATTTCCTCTAGGCTGGTGCAAAAATATTGATTTAGCTTCTTTTGGGATAGAAGACCTACATTTTTAGCTATTCAAAAATGGGCACAAGCTATGTGGAAGAACAGAGGTTTACATGAAGTGCTTATAATAGAAAAAAACATGTTACTATTTAGCTTCTCATCAAAAGATGTAGCTACGAAAGTGGTGGAGGAGGGTTCTTGGCATATCTAGAATCAGCCTTTATTTCTATAGTCGTGGAGATCGGGGATCCAAGTTGATTCCATTAAACACCAAGTTGTTCCCTCATAGGTACATTTGCATAATGTCCTATTAAATATTGGACTACCAAAAGCTTTAGCATGATAGCAAGCTACCTTAACATTCCTCTTTATATGGATGACAATATTGCACAAACGAAAAGAGTTGGATATGTAAGGCTGTGTATTAATCTGGAACTATGTAGCACGGATATGGCAAAATAAAGTCGTGTCAGCATGTCGGACATATGTCTGACACGTGTCCATATGTGTTGAAATTAAAAAAATAATTTTTGTCAGCTCAGACATGGCCAAAGATGGCTCGGACACAGCTGGAGTTGGCTTGGACATGACTGGATTCAAAATCTCGACCGTTTACCATCTGAGCAAATAATTTTTAATCCTAACCTTTTGCTATTTATTTTTTTAAGAATGTCCAAAAGTTTAGTCTTTTGATTATGTACAATCCAGACATAACAGAACTTCTAGTAAATTTTTTTGCTTTGAAATTTCTTAGTCTCTCTCCTACCTCCCTTCCTATTTACCTAACCAAGTCTAAGAAGCCACTTGCAACGACTCCTAAAATTCATTTGGGTAAGGCCTTATGAACATGATTTCTGGCTTTCTCTTTGTTAAGCTTTTTATGTTTCAATTATTTGACCAATATTTTCCTTTCTCTTTATCTTAAGGTTGATTAATTCACAGAGAATCATAGATCGCGAGATCGAGACATCAATTTCCACTAAGTACTTGAGTACTTAGGATAATGTTTTTTAAGGTTTCTTGGTCTTTTTTTGGATTGATAATTTTCTTTTTCTTCTTCTAAGTCTGTCACTGGGAGTTAAAAACCTTAAAACTCTATAGGAGGCCAAATCCAAATGAAACCATTAACTGCTTCCAAGGGTATCAACTACTTCCAAGGGTATTTTCTTTCTTTCTTTTTAAAACCTTTTTAATTTTGATTATTTTCTTTTTTTCCATATATAATACCTTTTACAATTAGCATCAACTCATGTTTTAAATTATGAGTGATTTGGCCTTTATGCTTAGAATCACTTATGATAATTTGAGTATCTTGGTGTTGCACTTGATCAAATATTCAAATTATTCCATAACTTTTGTTTCCAGCAGCATAATTTTGGTGAGTGCTTAGTTACTGTTTTGCAATGCAATATTGATGATTTTATGGCTGGACTGCTTTAGGCTACAATCTTTTTTTAGAAGTAGCAATCTTCATATGTGATTTTGAAATTAGAAATGTGTTTGGTTGAAAGTTGCTTTTCTTGTCTTGCTTTTTTCATTGACATAAAAACACTTTGTTGTTTCTTGATATTGTTTACTTGTTTGTTAATACAATTTGGTATCTTAATTAGGTATTTCAAT
>JAOSBK010000004.1:10860021-10874746 GCA_027568895.1 Erythroxylum shatona
TTTTCATTCATTTGTTCTTTACTCATGACTAATCACCAAAATTTCTTATTTCCAGTTCTAACTTCTAAGAAATGTTTGGGGTCCAACATGTTGAGATTGAAGGAGTTATCTCCCAAATGAATCCTAGTAAATCCCTAGGTCCAAATGGCCTAAATGGAGTTTTCTTTCGGAAAGCTTGGGCTGAGATTGGAATGATATTGAAACAAGTTGTGAGTGAATTCTTCTCTACTAAGGTATTGTTGAAGGATATTAATAAAACCTTCCTCTGCCTAATTCCTAAGACCAATATCTTGAATTCCTTAAGTAAGTTCAAGCCTATTGCTTGTTCTAATTTTCTTTATAAGGTAATCTCTAAAGTTATAACAAATAGACTCAAGCAGTTATAGGGACATTAGTTATCAGTAACCAAAATGCATTCATGCAACGAAGGATGATAGGTGACAAAATTTCTATTGTCCAGGAGCTCATTAAGGGATACCAAAGGAAAAACTTTTTCCAAACTGTGCTTTTAAAATTGATTCAAAAAGGCCTTTGATTATGTGTAATGGAGTTTTATTCTTATGGTGATGGAGGTGATGAGATTCTCTTCTATATTCATTAAATGGAAAGAGGCATGAATAACCACCTTTTCCTATTCAGTGTTAGTGAATGGTATACCAATTAGATTATTCAAAGGAGAGGGAAGAATTTGATAAGGTGATCCTATGTCTCCCTACTTGTTCATCCTTTATATGGAGATGCTAACTCTATTAGTGAAGTATAATGTGGATAAGGAAAAGGGTTTCAAGTTCCACAGTAAATGTAAGAAGGTATCTCTAATCAATCTCTACTTTGCTGACAACTTGTTACTTTTTTATAAGGCACGTCCATCTTCTATTCAAATTTTGATGTCCTCTCCAAGTAATTTGAAGAAATGTAAAGTTTAGAAATCAACTTAGCAAAAAGTCATTTTGTACTGTCCAATATTATAGATGGATTGAAAATTGAGATAGCTGCAATATCTTCTATAGAAAGGAAATAATATCCTTTGTGTTATTTAAGACTACCTATCACTACAAAAAGAATTCATTTTTCTGAATGTTACCTTTTGGTGGAAAGAATACAACAAAGATTAAACTATTAGACAAATAGGATCTTATCTTTTGGGGGTAGACTTCAACTCATTAAATCAGTTTTGAATTCTTTGCAAGTTTATTCGTCTGCTAGTATGTTTCTGGCTAAAGGAGTAGTGAAGACAATTACAACCTTATTTAGGAGGTTCTTATGGGGAAAGCATAACTCTGAAGGAAGGTTAATAAAAGTTAGATAGGATGAGGTTAACAAGTCTAAGAAGGAGGGAGGCATAGGGATAATTCCTATTGCCACCACCAGCAAGATAATAATGTTGAAAAAAAACTGGCATATTATATGCAATGAAGATTCTTTATAAACCAAGTGGCTTCACTCTTATATACTAAAAGGAAAATCATTCTTATCCATTTCCTTTAAAGACTCTTAATATTTTTTCCTTAACAATTTGATGTGACTCAAGGAAATTATGGAGCCGGGAGTGAAATGTAGAGTTGGCAATGGGAAAAAAACTCACTTTTGGTTTTGATAATTGGAGGGTCATAGTCTATTAGTGCAGTCCAATGGTAGAGTCATATTCCACTTAATGTTAATGTTTGTGCAATCATAACTGACAACACGTGGATTGATTTTTCAGACTAAATAATTCACCTTATCCTTACTTATACCCCTAATTACAGGACTTAGGACAAATACTCATGGCTAAACCACCCCCCTAATTTCTTTTCTAACAAGGTATATAGGGAATGACTAACTTAAGGACAATCCTTTGTTGATTGGTACCCTCTCGTTTGGCATAAGTCCTTAAGACCCAACTCCTCCTGCTTATTATGGTTGGCAGCATTGAACAAAATGGTCACCATAGATAAACTATGTTTTCTATATCTGGACAACACATGTGTCCTATGTATGAATGATTATGAAACTAGAAATCATCCTTTTTCCCAACGCCCTTTTGCTGAGAGCATATGGAGAAGAATTAAAGAGAAGTGTCATTGGAGATCGGATGAGATTCTACATACTGTCATATTGGACAACTTAAGAGGTCTGATGACTAACCCTAAAAGGGATAAAGCAATATACATCATTTCACTGGCTTCTAGTCTAAAGGAGATATGGAAAGAGAAGAACTTGTGAATTTTCAGAGGCAGAATGTATTCAATTCTAGGGGTGTTAAATTCTCTAATCATGAGGATTAGAGAATTGATTTGTCTCTTTAAAAAATTACCTACGTGTAGTGAACATTTAGTTAGAGCATGGAATCTAATCTAACACTAACACATGCAGTACCAAAATGAAAGAAGAAAAGTGATTAAGCTGTTACCTGTTGGAAGATGTACTCTAGCAGTTGTTCTTACAGGTCGATCCTTTAGATTTATGGAACCTTCGTCTCTATTGACTATGTCTTGCAGGCTACACAAGTGAGATAAAAGAGGTGAATCTCAAGCAAATAATACAGATCCCAACCTTATTTATTCGCTTAACAGATAAATCATGAAGGATAAGATGCTTACCTCTTGTTAGAAACTCCACCCTTTTCCACTAGTGACGGATATGAGGAATCTCGAGATCAATAAACCCTGAATATATCAATTAAAGATCAGAAGAAGTGGAAAAATGCATGACTTTTTTGGGATATGAATCCTTATCTCGATCGTCAAGCTTGAAGATGAAGAACCCACTCGTTGCCCTAATTCGGAAGCTTCTCGAGTCTCCTTTCGAAAGGAGATATTTTCTTTCCCATATTCAACACTCAATGATAATTAACATGTCCTACAACCACTCTTTGTATACTGTCATTTTTTTCTTTCTGTTTTTAGCTTTATGTTTGTCACGGCGTTGTACTAGCTTAGCCCAAAGTCATTTAGCTTCTCCTTGTACGTAGGAGAAGCTATTCTATTTGTGTATTTTCTTTCATATTATTTCTATAAATTTCATTTAATTTTTCAAAAAAAAGCATGTTAATAATTAAAGACACCAAGCAAATGCATTCATTAATGAAATAGATTTTAGTATAATGGATCGGAGATTGTGCTCCCAAAACGAAAATAAATTGGGCTGCACCATTTTAAGTTGGAGGCCCAAAGTGAGTCTCGTCAGGCTCACGTCGGTGGGTCTCCACACAAACACTCGGAAGCTCATACGTGGTAACAAAAATTCTGGTGTCGTGTCTGGATTATTATTTATGAATTTTGCAAAAATTATGATAAAAGCTCTCAATTTAGGAGAGAGCTAGAGGGCGAGAGGTAATTGCCGCAGTCCTGTGATTGAGTTGGAGTGAGAGTATAATAAATCTGGCAAAAGTGGAAGGATTGAGAGTCAGATCGTCGTTGAAGTCCGATTCATGTGTCGGTAGGGACGAAGACGTCGTCAAGTCGCTCCGGTGGTGGCGTCGGAGCGTTTTTGGCTCTATGACGGTCCTCTCCGTCACTTGGGCTGGAGCCTTTCGTTTCGCTCTCCTTCTCCTCCTCCTCGCCGCCGTCGTCACTGCTTTTGTTTCCCTCCCTTTAGAACAGGCATGTTAACGGTCCGATTTCAACTTATTTGTTATTGTTATCGTTGCATTATAATGTTCTTGCCTTATCTCCTTCTTCTTGTCAATTAGATTGTTTATTGAATTGATCTGTGCTTTCTTTTTCGCAGAAACTGAAGGATCTTTTGTTATGGATTCAACAGGATCTTGGACCTTGGGGTCCACTTGTCTTGTAAGTTGCTTTAATGATCAGTAACTAACTCCAAATGCACAGTCAGCAGTTTGGTTCCATAGATATTAGTGCTGTTGCATGTAATTTCTCTTATGGTCTTCTTTGTTTGAGTTTGGATCATCCTTCTTTGTTGGAATTTTGGCAGGGCTCTTGTATATATTCCTCTCACTGTCTTAGCGGTTCCTGCTTCAATACTTACGGTAGACTTTGTATTTTGATGCTTCAAACAGAATTAAGCTTCAGTCTCCTTTCCTTTTCTTTCGCTGAGTACAATGTAGGATTGCTTTTACCTTCCAGATTGGAGGTGGCTATCTTTTTGGGCTGCCGGTAGCATTTGTTGCTGATTCTATCGGTGCCACAATGGGAGCAACAGCTGCATTCATGCTTGGTAGAACGGTGAGTTTATTAAACCTCTGATACTTGGTAACTTTAATACTGGCATGTTTACCATGTCCACATGCTTATATTTCAAGCCGAGACATGCAAAAGCCAGAGATGTTATTTTATACCTGAGAAAGCGTTGGTGTTAGATCTCAGAGAGATCCTAGGAATTTGACTCGTAAGTTTATTCAAACAGATTTTCTTTCTGTATTACAGGTTGGAAGATCATATGTTGTCTCCAAGTTGAAGAATTATCCCAAGTTTCAATCCGTTGCCATTGCTGTTCAGAGATCTGGTTTTAAGGTTTAGATGGTTTTAATTTCATGATTTGTCATTTTGTGTGCTGTGACATCTTATTCATAACTTCAACTTGTGGAAGATTCATGGTTAAGGTACCCGTGCTGCTACCAAAATTATTTCTATATTAGCTTAATGTTACGGAAAATAAATGAGGAAAAAGATTTCTGATACCCAAAAACAAGAGAAATGTGATCCCATTTATGAATGTCACTTCCAAAACATGATTGAAAAATTATATGGATTTCTTGAAGGTTTCTGCTGTGGATGTTGGGATATGGTCAGTTGTATTATAAAACCTTAAATAATACCTAGTTAATTATGGATCTGAACTTCAGTTTTAGTCTTCTATTTACAGCCAAAAAGCTGGGCCAAGTTAGCATATTATGCAGACTTAAGCTGACACACAGTGTATCCGTACATACTTAATACTTTTGAAGTTTCTTGATATTGAAAATCCTTTTCATCCATCCTTACAAGACTATGACAATTTCTGGGAAGTTTGTTTAAGTTTAGTTCTGAATTTTTATGATTCTGACCTCATTAAATGCATCAGCTGTTTAGTCAATTTCTTCATCTGAAGATATGTGGGAACATATGAATCTTATATACGAATTTATGCTCTTCCTTTTCCTGATTCCTATGGTTCTACTATTCCTTTTGGGTATTTGAATGGTGTTTTAATTATTGTTGAATTTCTTAATTTATTTGTTTTGCTATTCAACAGATTGTTTTGCTGCTTCGACTTGTCCCTTTGCTCCCATTTAACATGCTGAATTACCTCCTGTCTGTGACTCCTGTTCATGTGGGGGATTTTATGCTGGCATCATTTTTGGGAATGATGGTAAGGAAATCCCATCTTTAGTTGGAAGGACTACTTTGTTACTACTATCATGATTTGCTATATTATCTCAAATTTTGAGTGTAGTTTTTATGGTAAGCTGTTCATTGTAACATTCATTGGTTAGCTTATTATGTTTATTACTTCAAAATATTTTCCAATGAATTTTTACCATTATCATTTATAGATGCTCCTGATTTTCGTCTGGCATTGGCTTTAGTAGAACTATTTGATACAATATGATATCAGTTTAAATTTATTTGTTGGATGGAAATATGTTACTATTTTGATGTCCTATGTTTTTCATAATATCTCAGCAACATGTATTGTTTTATGTTGTGCATGAATAGTTATTTTTTGCTTTAATGAAAACTTGCATGTATGATTTTTTTTAATTGAGCAGTGAAATTTGACTTAATGAAAGCCTTTTCTCCCCCTTTGAGGGCTGGGTGGGAAACTTACATTTCTTTAACATTTTTATGATTTCGAGCACTTGGTTGCTTTATGTTCTATAAGTCAAGTTTGATGAAAGTGTTTTGAGTGTAAAAGACTTTGTTTCAGAACATCACTGAGCATTTGATTTTTTACTTACTGCAGCCAATAACATTTGCATTGATCTATGTTGGAACAACCCTGAAGGACTTATCTGACGTCTCGCATGGATGGGGTGAGGTCTCAACAACTCGTTGGGTAAGTGCATGTCTTTTAGACTAAACTTTGATGAAACTAAACTTTATTTACCCAAACTTGTTAATTAACTTGTACAAAACTGTCCAATATTTTCTGTTTAGATGCAAGTTTCTTTCACATCATGTTTTGACAATCATGGTGCAGGTAGATAAATTTGAGTTCATCATTTGCACTATTTAATTGCCCATGATTGCAGTTCAGATTGCATTTATCTTGTTCTTGATGAAGGATGGATTGATTTAGAATGTAGGACAGCTACTTTCAACTGTGGATACTGATGATTATTTTGATCTGAGTATTTATAAAATGCTACATATAACATACTTAAATGCTACATTGTTAATTCTAGATCTATGCATTTTTATTTTACTTTCATTCTTGATGGCTTATGTAGACATTCTGTGAATGCAGGTGTTGATGATGTTTGGGATTGTCATCTCTGGTGAGTTGCTGCTGGAGATAGTTATGTTTGTTTGTTTCCTACTTGTTCAGTTTTTTATCTGTTTCAAAACTCTTATCAGGCAACGTTGATTCGAATCTTTTATCAAGGTGTTGGGGGTGGTTGTAGGTTTGTTATATCCTTTTGCTGTTGTTGTAGAAATCTTTAAAAGTTCTAATGAGTGGAAATTGCAGAAAGTACAAGGAGGTCAAGGATGGTATTTTTCACAGGACTAGGGCTTGTTTTGGGGCATATAGGACAGAAGAAATCTTAACGACTTTAATCAGCTCAAGAAACTCTGTTCATTGTCTGAAAAATTTATGTCAAAAGAACTGTCATTAATTTCTAACAGCTGCAATAAGCTTCTAGATTTGGTAACATGAATGTCTGAAATAAGTTACTTGACTGAAGTATAGTTTAAAGATGCAACAAGTTTATAACACACTATCTATGATGGTGATGGTTATGAGTGTCATAGTTATTCACAACTTGCTAGACAACCTTGGTGTTTATGCTCTTAAGAACATGCTCTGACTATTTTCCTTGCACTGCTGCTTGCATGTAGTGATTATGATGGCTTCCGTCGCTAAAGTTGCAAAGACTTCTCTGGAGAAGGCAATTGCCGAAAATGGTGAGATAGACAGCATCTTGAGATCATCAAAGCTGCCCATCGGTGGAGATTCACCTGTGGATTGCCACAAGCCTCTCATAATCAAAATAGATTCAATGATAGAGGATGACAAGTAATTGTTGTTTCTGTAAATCCTTTTCTCACATGTTTACTTCATTTAATTGGTTTCTATATAAGTTGCTAGGAATACAGAATACTGAGGGGCAGAAATATGAAAGCAGAAAGGAAATTTTGCTTCTTTTTCTGATCATATATTCATGTATAGCAACTTTCAGTATCATGTCAACGTAACTTGATAATGGTAAAATTCAGGATATCTGTAGTTTTTATTTCATGAGCTTCTGATCACAAACTCTTTTACTCGGCTGTTTCAACATTGTAGAGGGGAATAAAAGCATCATTTCTTAGAGTTTGATCCATCCAGAAGGTACATCTAATCCAGCGCATGAATATATCAACCATAAGTTAGTGTTATTTTCTATGTTCAGAGCTTTGTTTTCATAGTCATGAAAAATATAATATAGGAGAGGAAATACAAGGTTTTGGGTGCATTTTAGACGCTTGTCCATGGAGATTTTGATTGCAAGCTCCGAGACAAAATCCTTGAGAACCAATTCTCCCAGAGAAAAATGTCCATATTAATCAGAGGAACATCACGACTCTCCATCCTCTCGAGTGCCTAGCAGGCCTATGGCTACGGGTTAAGCCCTAGTCTCCCTAACATAATGCTATGCTTCCAAAGTACCAGTAAATGAGCTTAGCTAAATGATAAGAAAAGTATTTGAAGAAAAAGGAACAAAGAACTGAAAGGAAATTGACGCCAAAGTTGGAACAAAAAATGGAGCAATGCTTAGTTAAGCAAGTTCAGTTAAGCTGTGGGCAATGGAGTGGAGTTTCATGTAGCGTGGCAGCCGAAGCCGTGGGCATCAGGACCAAGCCTTTGGTCAAAAGCAAATTGGATGCAGCTGATGGATTTAGTTCTAGCAACTTTCCGACCATGTTTTCAAGGGATTCTTTCGTCATCTGTTCATGTAAAAGATAGTGACCATAACCCTGCAAATGTGATGCGAGGAAACTGGTTGACTTTTAGGATTCAAATGGTGAACAGTGTTAGTTGCTGGGGGAGGGATGGGTCATACGGTACCTCCAAGGAAAATAAAGCAGCAGAAGTTGGCACACCTCCCAATCTGCTCTGAGTTAGTTCCTGCACATGTATAATTAAGAATGTTGATATGCCCTTTTTCTTCTTTTTCTAGATGCTGGATCTTTCAAGTCAACTTCACATAACTTCCCGCATTTTCATTGAACAATAATGAAATACCAAATCTTCCATGACGCGACAAGCAAAATACATCCATCTGTTACCTAATAATCTGTCCCAACCGCACTGAAATGTATGCTTTAAATGGTTTAGATTAATTGAGCAAAAATGATGGGATGCAGTTAGTCCAAAGACCGGTAATTAGTTCCCGCCCAAATGTCCAACATTATAGTAATGGTTAAACTATTCTAGTGAGTGAGCTCTCTCTGTGTTTGCATATGCACATCAGCACATGTTGCAATGGTGCTTTAAGCACACTAGGAGGAACTTACCTTCATCTGACACTGCAGATATTTGATGTAGTCAATAATATTGTTCAGAACTGCTGCTTGACCTCCCTTCAAAAAAAGAAAAATAAAACCAAAAATAGCCCTAGTTAATCTCAAGTATTCACCGTAATCGTTTAAGGTTTCCCTCAGCACAGTATGGCTTAACATTTAGTGATGAGAGGTTGTATGAAATCGTATTGAGATGCATTGCATGTTAAGTGAAATCTTTAGGCAAGAACCTACTTCAACAGGATGGGGGAGAAGCCCTTTCAGGGCCCTGAGTCCTTCAGCAATTCGTATCCTTCGTTCCTGAATATGAAATAGAATCTCATAGATCGTAATATACCAGAGCAAGAATGAACATGAAAAGCTCAGCCAACGTATATCTTTTTTCCAAAACCTTAGTACATGCCATTAAGTCTGCTCTGCTTAGTTATAGGGTATCACCATTATATGCCAAGCATTTGGAAAAAGTTTTCCACTTACACGATCACGTTTGAAAGTTTTTTGTTTTGACGGATTGGAGATATAAGCAGATGGAGCAGCCGTAACACTAGGATGAACCTGTGGAAGATTACCAATGTCTTTGCTTAGATGGTGCATCCGAGAACTATGAGTCTGCAGTCGGTATAAAACAGCAATTTCGTGTTTAAGTCGTTTTTAGAGACCAAAAAAAAAAACTTGAAGAGACATAAATTCAAGATGGAGTAACGACCTGGATCTCATGCTGTGAACTCAACCGATTGCTCTCCGGTTCTCCTTCATTATGTGGTATTGAGCATCTTACCTATGAGAACAGAAAAGCAAATTAGACTAGGGATTTTTTTAGTGAACATACTGAAACCAAATAGACTTAGCAAATAATTTCAAGGCTAACCTATACTCCGGAAATCGTAATTCCTTAGGGTTAATTTACATATATATCAAAATATATCTTCATTAATGACCAAAGTCAAAATTTTTACATTTACTGAAGCTTCAGCAATGCCACAATTGAGCAAATGGACATCATGCTTCAACGCGTAAGCATCCATATCACAGAAGCAATCAAAAGTCTTAAAACCAGAAGGATTCCATAGGCTGTTGCTCAATAATTCCCTTTGACAATCAGAGGCCCCTTTAACATCAGGCATTGGCTCAATAGGACTAATGCCTCTCAGTGCGTCAGATGGAGAGCCAGTTTCAAGACATGTCGAGTTCTCCGCGAGAAACTCATAATAGCTCACTGGCGTTTTGGGGCAACCAAAACATGGAGGTAAAGACCAAGCAAGATTATGGCTTTCACTGTTGCTCGCTGGAAAAAACATTCTTTGATCATTTCCAGCAACGTAAGAAACATCATTCAATTTCCCTCTGAAATCGGAGGGCAACAGCCTTTCAGGGTTGTTATAGCTGCTTTCTCCTTCCATACTCTGCCCAAAAAGAACTGTCGCATGATTAAACAACACAAAAGAGTAATAAATGGCACATTCCGCATTATGTAATATACTGAAAGTAGGAAATCAATTTGTCATTCCATTTTCAGCTCAAAGTTGCAATAGATGAGATTCCAGGGAAAGGAATATAAGCAACAGAAACACGTTATTGAGGCTGATCAAACACATGAACTTGTGGTGGAATCTACACTGCATCCAGAGCAGGCAGTTAAGACAAAGTTTCAGAGTCCGACCAGCAGAAAGTCTTAGAGTAGCAGTCACAATAAATACTAAAGAATCATAGTTCGTTGCTCGTAACGCTAGAACACATACATAAACACATTATGGAAGTCGAGAAAGCAAGCCAAAAAACGGAAATCTTGACTAAAATCGGTGTTTAAGTCCCCGGAGACAAAAGTAAGCATGAACGCATGGAGAAAGAAGAGTGCTATGCTTACAAGAGGGAAGATGACTAAAAGCTTAGAAGGGATGTATGGAAGTGAAAGGCGGAGAAAAAGAAAATAATCTGAGACCTCCAGGCTCCAGACCAGCCCCCTGAGTTTGTTCCGTATTTTGTACCCATGTTAAAGTAGCACACCGCTATGATCCAAACAGCTGGCGTATAGTACACCCCACACTTATTTGTTTCCAAAATTTGCCTCTCCAACGCTCACTCAATTTTAATTACACATTTATATAAATATGTAAAATAAGAATTGGTTAACTACCCAACCCATACACAGAATGAGAATGATTATGATTCATTCTCCTAGTCTTGACTCGCTAATTGATTTGTATGTAAAGGGTCCTTACATGATTTACCGAGTTGAGTGGCTGCAAATTAATCACCTTACTGATTGTTTTGATTACTTCAAGTTCAAATTCCATCTATTATAAGAAAATAAAATTTGAACCCAACTTATAAGTCTATTGACAATGATTTCTGTTTCATCATATTAAATTTAAATAAAATACTTAACATCATATAAAATAAAAATATAATTTCTTATAAAATCCATAATGAACTAAGTTAAATATCATCATCCTTTTCTCTGTCATTATTACACGAAAAAAATTAGCACAGAATGAGGAATTTAAAAATATACAAAATCATGATCATTTATATGACATGGTACAAGTCTTCTAACTTTCACAAGTAATGAGAAATTTTATTGTATTTGGCTTGAGTGAATTACAAACAAGATGGACTAACCATTTTTTAAGCCAAACTAAACGCATCTGTTGAAGGCACCGCATGAATAGCCAAAAGATTTTCAATCAATGAACTCAAGGTCGGTCACATTCCAATATTTTAATGTATAAAATACTTTCAAAAACCTGTAAAGAACTCTTATTTTATGCCATTCTTCATCAATAAGTGAATAATCGAACAAGTATTTATCTAATTCCACCCACTGAATTAACACACACTTGAAATGTAAAGCAAAATCGATCATAATATAACTAGAATTCCTTCTTATACGTACGCCAGTCCTTAGCTTCTTCATTATATTCAAATGAAAACTTTAGAAGCCATCTCAAAGAACTTCTCAAGTTTTGGAGTATACTTATTCAAATGCTTAAATTCATTTCAAATTTTAGCAATAGAATCATCAGTCGTGTTTGCATAGTAAGACTTAGAATGTGGCAAGACCATCTAACCTGAAAAGATGGCTATTACAAAATAATAAACCACTTATAGCTAAGTGAAGCTTCAGAAAGTGGACTATATTGTCATTAGAAGAAGCATTGTCTAATGAGATTGATAAAATCCTTTTATTAATCTTCCATTGAGCTAAGCAAAGAAATAAGTGATAATCCATGAAAAGAATGTTTTAATATCTTAAAAAGAATTTTTCCTTTTCTGCAACTTTCACTTGTTTTAATATCTTAAAAAGAATTTTCCTTTTTTGCAACTTCCACTTGTTATTAATAAAATGAGAAGTAATGTATTCATATCATCCTTTGATATACTTTGTTCTTCCGACTATTAGAATTTTATGACTACGAGATTTAAACTACTCTTTTTTTTATTATCTCTCTTCCCTGATTAACATAAGACATTATATCACGTGTGCAAATAACCCTACTAATTGGTTGATATGGTGAGGAAAAAGTAAGGTTCATCACTTATCTAAATGCAAGTAGTTTAATAAATGTGAAAGCAAGCTTACTAGGAACAATCATCACATTAGGTACCCTACGCAATTCAAGATGATTGTGTTTTATAGTTTTTCAATTCAATAATATATACCATCAGAAACTGATTTAGTTCTAATAGCATATTCTCTTATATCATTTCGGTTTTTCATTGGACATTTTTCTAAATGATGAAATAAGTGAAAAGTACCACTTATAACTTGAGTAGAAAATTCTTTCCATAATAATTACATTGAGCTTTTGGATTTTCTTCTATTCCTTTTTTATTCATAGATTTCCATGTAGTACACAGCAACTTATTTTGTTTTAGGCTAATTAATCTTTTCTTTTTTACGAGAATCATTAGATGGTAGACCAAACATTGTCATTATTATTATAATTCCTACATTAAAAATAAATAATTAATTTTATATAATAAAAATAAACTTCTTAACGTATGAGTATTTTTCAACTTATAGCATTTCTTTGAGCCAAAATTTGTGTGAAATAATATTCACACTAGAAACAATAACTATCACCTGATTAAATGTTTTTTGTTAATTAGTCATTATCACTTTTGTCATAAATCAACTATTTATTGATAATTAAATAATTATCTACCTATTCTCCTATTGGGTTTTCATAGATAATGACTAAGAAGATATCTAGTCATAATTGGTCATTTTTGTATGGGAAAATAAGAAGGAAAAACAATTGACTTCTACTAAACAATTTATGATTATTAAACCACCCAAACTGAAAAAATGAATATTTTCCTACAACTACACATTTCAAACCATATTTTAAAGATTTAAAGGGACTATCACCATCTTGTTTAGTTTTTGGTTTAGAATACTAATAATTTTTGAGATTGATATTAATTATAATTCATAAAAAATTGTGTAAAGAAAGTAAAAGAAAGAATAAATCCTTTTTTTCCTTTGGAAAACTATAAATTAAATTAAGTCATTAAAGGTAGTAATAATTGTTACAAGCATAAACCATCCCATCAAATGAATGAGTTAACAAAACATCATGAAAGTGTTATCATAGATCAAAAATAGGTGTAATTGCTAGCCATTAATCCCATGTTGACATAACACTAGAGGTAATCTGCATTTTGTCTTCAAGAGTGAAAAAGTGTAAATTAATTGCCTTAATTGTTTCTTTGTGAAGCCTTGAATGTTGCTTCTCAATGTCCTTGAATATTCTCATATTTCTTTAAACCCATACAACTTTTGCTAGATATGATAGAGTAATGAAAAGGCAGTATTGTTTTTGTTTTATCATGCATGTTTAAAGCTTAACACCAAGCTACAATCTGATCCCATTCATTTGGTGCATCTCTTAACAAGCATCTTTTAGTTATGTCCTTCCACAAAAACTGAGTGACCTGCTATATGAAGAATAACTGAGTAATACTTTTTGATCTTGCTTGCATAATACACATCTATTTAAAATAGCCATAAACATGTTCAATCTATCAATTATAGGTAATCTCTTTTTGATTGCTCTCCACATTGTGATTGAAGCACTAGGCATCATATACTTGCACTAGAGAAGTTTATGCCATGTTACCAAGTTTTCTAGCTCTTAAACATCTTTCTATAAGACACATTGGTGAATTTACCAATTAATATCTATTTTTCCTTAATTTCACTACTATTGATCAAATTATACAAACTTGAATCTCAAATCCTTAATAAGATCTCAATTTTATGTGCTAGAGCATAAGCAACAAATTGATCATCATTAATGATGTTTCTGTTTGAATTGAGCTTGTCAATATCCTCAAAACTCTAGTAGTTAACCATCTATCATATCAAAAGGATGTCTTTAAAACATTTCTCAATAATTTGATCACATATGGCTTGACTTTAATTCTCAGTTTGAAGATTGTTTTTGTCGTGTTTGAAGTAGTTTTAGGTATATTAACCTTCCATAAACTCCTCTCTTTGATGTAATAAGCATTTATCCATTTAATCCATAAGGATTGCTCATCTTCAGTGATCATCACAACTTTTAGGAAGCATGACCAAATTACAGATCCTCAAAGGGAGCACACATTCAAATCAACATGCCTTTTTAGAGAGCATAAGTCAGACTATTTGATGGGAGTGTAGTGTTTACTCATTCTATTTACAGACCTCGAAAACTTTATGAGAATAACATCAATTGTCTTGATAACATACTTGGGAGAATAAATTTGAGCTACCCAATGTACACTCAGTACATTAACTATAGAAGAAATTAGTCATGCTCTATCAGTTAGGGATAAAGCCTTCACGCTCTAACCTAGTATCTTAGCTTGTATCTTATCAATTATCATTTTGTAATCTCCATAAGTTGACTTAGAAGTAACAATAGGAACTCCTAGATATGTATGTAAGTGATCTAGAAGGGGGGTTGAATAGATCCTTAATCTTTTTGTAATTTTCTACAATAAAATCATAAGTTAATTCACACAAAAATAATTTAAATAAATTTAAATAAACAGAGTAGGGAAGAAGATCAAACACTGTTTTTATA